>CABHPH010127619.1:30630-44745 GCA_902168325.1 Peromyscus nudipes
TTATTTATTTATTTATTTATTTATTTATTTATTTATTTATTTATTTAAAAGACGAGGCCTCACCACGTAGAGTCTTGCATGTAGACCAAGCCTCCCTCTGCCTCCAGAGTGCTGGGATTAAAGGCATGTCCCACCACATCCAGCCCAGCTAATTTCTTCTGATATTATTCATGAATTAGAAATATTGCACTCACACCCAGCTTTTTAATGCTCATGTTTATGACATCATACAACTTCATTTTGAGCATTGAAAGATCGTGTGTGTTGTGGTTTTGTTTCTATTTTGGGAAACATGATGCTTATGTTTCTCCTCAGAGCTTGGCCACACTCCTGATCACCTCCCAGATCCTCAACCAAGTCGTAGAATCTCTTCTTCCTTACTGGCTCCAACGGAAGTATTGCGCGAAAGTGAAGAGGAAGGTGCAGGCTTTAAAGGCGAATGTTGATACAACCTTGTATGAGCAGGTCCTCCTGGAGAAGGAAATGGGAACTTACCTGGTAAGTGAAATGTTGCTGAGTTGCACTTCAGTGAATGTGTGTAAGAGTCACACAAGTTCATGAGTCTGTGCTGTGTGCTCACTGTCTCCCATGTGCATCTCTCTGTAAGAGCTCTGTAGTGGGTTCCCTCAGCAGGAACCACTTTGAAGTTAGAAGGCTAGAACTATGCATTAAGATAAGATGCCTCTGTCTTGATTCTTTAACACCAGAGGGTGAGGGTGGAAAATTACTTGGCTGTTTCACAGAGAGGGATGCAGGGACTTGTGCTGCTGTGTGACAGTACACAGGGGAGATGGTCCCTGAGACAGCTCACCCATGACTGCTTGAATGCCAAATTACTGCAATTATAACTGTAAGACAATCCCTTTAAAAGTGGTTATTAATTTATTTATTGTGTGTGAGAGAGCCTGTGCACACGGAATCAGAGGACCACTTTTGGGAGTCAGTTCTCGCCTCCCCCCTCTGTTGAGGCAGTGTCCTGTATCCGCTGCTCTGCAGACCCTAGGTTGGCTGGCTGAGGGCTTCGAGTCTCCCCAGTTACAGATATGTGTCACGGCATCCCCAGTTACAGAAATGTGTCACGGCATCCTGCTTTCTGTGTGGGGTGAATTTGGGGATTGACAAGGTCATAGAGTCTGTGCTTTTCCCTGCTCCTGAGCCATCTCTCTGCCCCAAGACATTTCTTTTGACCAGAGGACTTCTCAGTTATTTTGAGGAAATACACATGGATTATTAGATGTTTGGTTGCTTGTAATAAAAAAAAAAAATCTAGCTCATGAAAACCTAACTCTTCCTTCACTCTTACCTGCTGATGAGCTCCAAACCAAATTTACGTCCCAGGTTTCTCTGCTGATTTTCCTGTGCTCACTGTGTACTGTGTAGATCGTGAGTGCGCTCTCTGTCCTTAGTTCTTACTCATCTGAGAATGGATGCCATTGAGGGGACACTGCCGGAATCTTAGCTCTGATCTTACATCGTCTTCCTTTATGAAGCATGACGGGCACCAGTGTGACTGCAGTCCCCTCTTGTGGGACAGCACAAGCTCTAGAGCTGTTCTGAGCAGTAGACAGTGCAGGTGTTATCGGTCAGTAACAATCAGGAAGGGAGTTCTAGGTTCTACTTCCCTGGTCCAGAATCCGTGTTGTGAGCATGAGCTCTGAGAGCAGAGTGAGAACCTAGTATGAGCATTTTTCTCAGGGGTGCTGGGACTGTGGGTGAACGCTGTGCTAGCAGGATTCCCTCTTAAGTTGTCTACATAACCCAGCCACTTCCTCCTCCCTATCCACAGTTTCTCTGTTCACTGTCTCCACTGAGGTGACACAGGGCCAGCTTCTGAACTGTCTGCAGGCATTGTGAAGGGAAGATGCCCAGCAGTCACATCCCTGGGTGTTCATCCCTGGGTGTTCTCTGAAGCACTCCCCCCCCGCTCCCTAAGTCAGAGGTCCTGGAATTACATGCTTGCTCCCTAGCTTCCATGTATGAGTCTGAAGTATTGTTGCTGAAGTCTGGAAGAAGGCAGTTTATCAGATTCTAAAACTATTGTGAAACACAGCTTTCCCCTTCACTACAGAAAACCCGAGAAATGATTGACAGAGGAGGCGAGGAAAATGAAACTGCTGTCTCCTCAGCAAGGGCAGCCTCTAGGTGTTCTGACTCCTGACCCCTGACTGCCCAGGCCCATGGCTGTGCAGCTGCTCAGAGCTTCACTGTCCACTGCTGTCCCTCTCTTATACCTGCTGCTTCATATCCATGTGTCTATGAGAGGAGGGATTTCCATCCCCTGTGCCCCAGCTAGAGAGTCCTCTTCACTAAGTGGGCAGTGAAGAGGCTGATTATGCCTGGATGTCTCTCTTGCACTTAAACATCTTCTGATTTAGAAAATGTAATTATTTTTAAAGGTACTCTGTTTATGATACTGTGTTGTTGCTTCAGTGATTCAATGAAGCATTTTCCATCTTAATTTCTAGTATGATAAACATCACTAGATAAGACTCATGTAAGGATGGTAAGAGCATCTGCAATAGCACTTAAGAGTTGGGACTGGAACGCCTGAGAACGGCAGGCGTAGACTCTTCCCTCGCCTCTTTGTTCATGTGCTTATGTTGGGCCACAGCTGAGCTGGGTTGTCCCTTGCACCTGGCATCTCCTTCAGGTCCAACTCTGACTGTTGCTGACATGTGTGGACAGCACTGGATTTTGTCTTTACCCAACAGGCTTGCTGGACCTCCCTGGTGTCCAGCACTTGCCTGTGGGTCTTACTGGACCTTCTGTCTGCCTCGACACTCATGTTCATTTTCTTCGTCTCACCTTCTCTGGGATCCCATCCTCTCACTGCTGGCTGTTACATTTGTTTTGTGTTTTAGAGACAATTTTTTTTCCTTATTTTAAAATGGTTTATTTTGTAGGGGTTTAGATCATGAACGATATTGAGCTTTATCAAGTTTTCTTTCTGCTGTGATTATTATCTTCTTAGTTGTTCTATCGCGTTACTACGCTTCAATGGGAATATGCTGAGATTTTATTTATGTTGAGACCATAAGCTGCTAATCTTCCTTCCTCTGTTGTGGAGGCTGCAGCCCTGTTTCATTTGTCATGGAAACCTAGTTCTTGGCATTTAGCAGCCACTACATATAATATCTCATAATGAGCAGTTTCAGAGTCCCGTGGTCTTTGCCCTGACTGTTGTCTTCATCCGGTGCCTGCTTCCCTTGACATTCAATTTGGCACTGGGTAAATATACTCTGTCGGGAACTCTGTGATGTTCTAGGAGGGACAGGTGGTGTGGGTCCCCTGGAACCTGAACTTCGTCTTCAGATACTTAATAAGTTATGTCTGTGAGATTATGATTTGACTGACACACCATACACAACTGCTCTGCTCCTAAGGGTTGTCGCAGGGCTCGTAGGACTGCCATCCGTTGGTCTTTGCTGGCTCTCAGCTCACAGGGTCAAGGGTGTCTTGGGCTTGGAGTTGCTTTGCTAAGTTTGCATTTTTTCTTCTTGCTTTTGTGTTTTACCTGGTGCCTGCTAAGCCTGATGGATCACAGTCCCTCCAGTGTAAATGTACTGATGGTGAGCGTGTGGTCACTAGAGTTACCTCGTGAGGCAGAAAGAGCTGGAAGGGGCTCTCCAGCCAGCCCTTTGGGTATGAGGAAGAGCTCCCTGCAATGGACTTTCACATGCCAGGGTCCACCCAGCCCACTATGGTATGGGGGAGGGGTTTCCTGAGCAGGGCACCCTAACATACTAGAGGCCACCTAATCAGCTCTTTTGAGGGAAACTGCACATCTGTGTGAATATTTGACCATTGTGATCATAACAGCATGATTCCAAATGTGGACACACACACACACACACACACACACACACACACACACACACACACGATGTCTTGCAGTGGTTGAGTCACCTCTTCCCTGAGATGTGTCTTTGTTTTGGGTTGGGGCTGTCAGTGCTCAGTCAACAAGTTGACAGCTCTGCCTCAGCCTTTACTTCTGCTTGCAAAGGTTAGAAAGAGGTGAGATCACAGAGCCCTTTAGGTTCTTCTTCAGCTCCTGGAGCATATGATAGTATAGGCTCCTGGGAATGCTATAGCTTTCAGATGGCTTGTGGGTGTCTTGCTGCTCAGCTCTGCCTTGAGTTCCAGGGTACCCCAGCCAGGTCAGATAGTGGCTTCCCTTTGGGATGAGGCTTTAGGAGAGCTCCAGCCATACTCTGTTCCTTTTGATAATGATGCAAACTATTCTACTTCATGACTGAGTAGGGTGATGAAATAAAGCTAAAATGCCACAAAGTTCAGTTTTTTCTTAGCTAAATGCTGTCAGTTTCCAGAGAACCACCACAGCAAAAGTTGGTCATGACAAATTGTTGCTCCTCTTATGGAGAGTCGTTATGATTTCACTGGGGTCATCATTATCAGTTTAAAAAAATCATCCTGACCTCTTAATCTGCTATTAACTTTATTGTGTGTGCATGTGTGTGCTCATGTGGAGGCCAGAGGACATCTGGTTGGCCCTCTCCTTCCACTATATGGATCTTGGAATCAAATGCAGGTCTTCAAGCTTGGCAGCAGTCACCTTTACCCAATGAAGCATCTTTCCAGCTCACATCAGCTTTATAGTTGAAGGTTAGGGCATCCTGTAGATAAGGATTCTCTCTCTCTCTCTCTCTCTCTCTCTCTCTCTCTCTGACACTGTTCCCTGTATAGCCCTGGCTGTCCTGGAACTCACTTTGTAGACCAGGCTGGCCTCAGACTCACAGAGATCTGCTTGCCTTTGCCTCCTGAGTGCTGGGATTAAAGGTGTGTGTCACCATGACCCATCAAGGATATCTCTTAACTGGATCATTAAGAGCAACCATGTTTAGATTTTCTGTTGTTTGCCTTGTGGTGGTGGTGGTGGAAGGTGGGTATTAGTTCAATGATCTATACATGAGGAAAATAGGCAACTAAACAATTTTTGATTCCTTATTTCAGCAACTTAGTGGAAAATCATCTTTAAATTTGTATGAATTTGTGGTTGAGAAGGGAGGATTGGAGTAGACCCTGAGTTTTTAGTAGCTAACCTTTGCAAGTATTGCACATTTCTGTGTGACACTGAGCAATGCCTTCTGTCTACATTGCAGGGAACCTTCGATGATTATTTGGAGTTGTTCCTGCAGTTTGGCTATGTGAGCCTTTTCTCCTGTGTTTACCCATTAGCAGCTGCCCTTGCTGTGTTAAATAACTTCACTGAAGTCAACTCAGATGCCTTGAAAATGTGCAGGGTCTTCAAACGACCATTTGCAGAACCTTCAGCCAGTATTGGTGTATGGCAGGTAACTACATGAAGAAAATGAAAGCTGTTAGTCATTGCTGGGGGAAAGAGAACGCTAAAAGCAGAAAATGTAGAGTACCCAGAGCACCCCAAAAGTTACCAGAAAATAAGCTCAAAATTATTATCAATAAGAAAAGCAAACAGTAAAAACAGAGATCAGATAGAAAACAAGTGTCTGACTTAAGTCCCAACAATTACACTAACTATAAATGACCTAAAGATACAGAGTAAAGACTGAGATTGGCAGAGTGGATGGGAATGTGACCAGGTATGCATTATTTATCAGAAACAATTCACAAAGTGATACAGACAAGGTGAAAGTCAAAGGGAAAATAAGGAAACATTACTCAAAAGAAAAGAAGGTGCAAGCAGACGTGGTTATGATACTGTCTGACAAAGGATACTTCCGAGGCAAAGGTTACCAGAGAGGAGCAGTCTGCCATGGAAAAGGGGACAAATTCTCAGAAAAACATCAAACTGAAATGTATGTGCGTCCAGCAACAGTTTTAAAATGGGGGGGGGGGGAGAGCGAGAGCGAGAAAGAGAGAGAGAACTTGAATAGAAAGGAGAACTAGATGAGCTCTGTAGTTAGAGATGAAACTACTTCCTCCCCAAGATGGAAGAAGAAAGTCACCAGGAGTGGAGAAGGCTCAGTGGTGCCATCCACAGGCCGTGTCTGGCAGGACATCCAGCTGTCTCTGGACAGAAAGCATTCAAAGAGTTGGAATTGTACACAGCACACCCTGATGTGAGATCAGACTAGGGTTAGTGACAGGTGGAAACACTGGGAACCAGACAGCACAAAGTACCCATGGGGGAAAAATCTCAGATGAAATCCAAAGATTCACCAAACCAAAAGAGAAGTGTGTGGGGCATGGCTGATGAGGAGGGGCTGGCAGGAACTCACAGCACAGGATGGTTATGCTGGAAAAGGATCTCAGATACCAAGTGCTTGTTAAACTAGAAAAGACAGGCAAGATAAACCCAGGGCCAGCAGAAGAAAGGAAATAGGAAAGAAAACAAATCAGATAAACTGAAGACAGAAATAAGATCAGTGAGTCAAAGATGTGGTCCTAGAAGACAAACACAATGGCAGAGTCCAGCAGGAGTGGAGTGGGATCAGTGTCTGTAGGCCTGCAGCCCTGGGGGAGGGGCAAGAGGAGTGTGTGCATGGCCACAGGAACTTGACAACTAGTGGGAGGACCTTCCCTTCAAAAGCAGAGTCAGTCAGTGAGTGGAGGAGGGGATGAGGGGGTGAGAAAGTCACTCAGGTATCTCTGTGACTGTGAAGGAAGCTGAGTCAAGACTCCACATCTCCAGAAGAAAGGTCCTGGCTCAGATAACCATACCACAAATTCCACCACTTAAAAAGAAGTCACATCAATTTTATAAAATTCTAGAAAGTAGAGAAAGAGGGAGTATTTCCTTTATGTAGCCTGACCAGCAGGTCGTTCTTCAGCGAGAGGTTCCTGAGGAGGAAGGGCCAGAGGATCAGAGATAAGGAAGATAGAGCAGTGAGTTCAAGAGGTCTTGCATATGCTATGTCTTGTGCCAAGCAAGCGTACTAGGAAGAGCAGCGTCGTATGTCCTCCTTCCGGGGAGAGGGGACAGAGTCAGCCGCGGCTTAGCCGTGCGCACAAGGGGACACAAGATGACTCGACATCACAGGTTGAGCACACAGTGGTGTCTTTCAGGGTGGGAACAGTTGGGTTCTCAGGACCCAAAGCTGCAGCTCCCCATTACTGGCTCTGCCAAACCTGGTTTAGAGAAGGAGCTATGTCCCTTCTCCATACATCGGAAACCCTCTGGTCAGTTTAGCCCTCAATACTTAAGAAGCCAGAATTAGTGTGATGGCAAAACCAGACACACAGAGAACTAAGAAACAAATAGTACCCTTCATGTATGGCAGAAATATGAAGCCATTTGTGTATAAAACCTGTGAAACAAGTTGGTCATGGGGGTGCGTGCCTTTAATCCCAGCACTAGGGAGGCAGAGGTAGGTGGATCTCTGTGAGTTCGAGGCCAGCCTGGACTACCAAGTGAGTTCCAGGACAGCCAGGGCTGTTCACAGAGAAACTCTATCTTGGAAAACAACCCCCCACACCAAAGCACCATGGGACAAAGTGTGCACACGGACAGGCACAAGTGAAGCTGAGATGGTGTGTTGTGCCAGTGTTCTTACTGTGTCTGTGGCACTGCACTGTGGTTTCCAGACAAGTCTCTTATGTGAGGATGACATAAAGATGAGTAGGACTTCTGTCTTCATGCCGGATCTTATGCATGAACTTAGATACTGCATGAATTCATATAACTTCACAAAGTATAGACTAGACATCAGTTTTACTGAAAATACCAAGTGATATAAGACCGAACAATTCAAATAATACCAGTGGATAAGCGATGTGTAAAGTCACTTTTGGTGTTCAATAGAATGAGAATTACTGTTTAAACCAATCAGAGAAGGATAAGGACTATAAACATAAAACAGAAGGGGCAGAAAAAACTCTGTTTGGAGAAAATATGGTCTCAGAATCGTGTCCTCGGGAAAACCTGGAGAATCAACTGGAAAATTGCCAAAAGTGACAAGAAAACACAGTAACTGACAATATTACTCTCTGTACACCATGACCATTGGGAGAAGAGGCAGAGGGACAGTCCCTGTGCATGTTAGGAGTGGCTCCGTTACCAGGCAGCAGCCATCAGGAGCTTTGCAGTAACAGAAAAGAAACCTCGGGGTTACCCACTGTCACCCAGCAACACACCAGAGGACACATGGACGTCTTTGTGGGCCCCCAGTCAGTGTTGTAAGTCCCAGTGAGGCCCGGCTTCTGTATTTGCTAACACTCTGCAGGGACTTTGGTTCATGTCCTCAGGAAGGGACCATGGCATAACTGGAGCTTGGTTGTAGCTAAGCCAAGTGGGACGTGTGACTTATCAAAGTAGAACAGTTTGTAAAATAGCAGCTCTGCGAGATATTGTCTGGTTTGGGGTGTGGAGCACTTTTCTGTGATAGTCTTTAAATTCCCCTCACAAACAAGCGGAGATGAGCAACACAAACAGTGCTGTAGGGTTCCACGCTCACATACTGCTCAGGAGCAGTCAGTCTGAAGGAATCTAAAATGCCCACTAATGGGTCAGCTTCCTTAAGTAAAGAGAACCTGCCAGGAGGGACAGAGGTTTAAAATGTATGTGGATTGCGTAGAACCTAGGGAAGGATTTTCCCTTGGGGTTCAGATAGCATGGACATGGGACGTGGCTGTGGCCACCATTAATGCCACACCTTGTTTTCCTTTCAGTTGGCTTTTGAGACAATGAGTGTTATATCTGTGGTCACTAACTGTGCTCTGATCGGAATGTCTCCACAAGTGAATGCAGTCTTTCCAGAATCCAAAACGGACCTGGTTTTGATCGTGGTGGCCGTGGAGGTGAGTGAAAGTGTTTATCCATGCCATGGCCTCTGCTGCCCTCCAGCTGAGCTGTCCTCTGCTGCAGTCCATGGTAACAAGCAAGCCTGAGCCGCAAGAAGGCAAATCATGTCAGGACCGTAGACTTGAAGAGTGCTGACTGTGCACTGCTGCTTCCTGCCCAGCTCACAGGAACATACCTTTCTAGACACTGCTGGATCTGTGGGTTGACATGTGTTTTCAGCTTGTTCTAAGAAAATGCCCCTTCTGTTTTCTTAAGTGAATCCTAAGAAACTCTTGTTGGTAGTGTAAGTGTTACAGCTCTGAGGGGAAAGACTTCCCCTCTCTCAAGAGAAAGGTATCCTGGCAGTCGGGAGCCAAGGAATACCACAAAGTTGCACTACACAACAAACCTTACACAAGCAACTTATTGGGAGGGAAAAACCAGGAGGACAGCTGCCTCTGCCTGGGTGAGCAGCAGCAGAGAACTGAACAGAATACGGAGTTTATATAGGGTTTCTGGGAGGGTAGTGGGAGCTTTCCAGGGTGGCCTGGTATTGGAGGGATTATGTGACTTGATCTTGGGACAAGCTCAGGGATTGGTGGGATTTTGTGACCTGGTATTGCACTTTTCCCCCCTCTTTATGTAGGGTGGGGCCTAGCCACCTCCTGCCTTGAGTGATTGAAGTCTGTGGATGTGGCCTAGCTTTTAGGCTCCTTAGGCCCAAGCTTCAAGGGGTCAGGCCTGGCTGCCAAAGTAGTCTAGGGGTGGAGCCTGGCAGCTGGAGGCTTCCAGGGGCGGGGCTTACAGTGAGGGCCTTTGAGCTCAGCAGGGAAAATTGTGTCCCTCCACCCTAGCTGTCATGAAGCCAACAGTTGGTGCTTTCTGCCTGGTTCGCTGCAGAGGTATTCATTGAGAAACACTCAGGCGCTATGCTAATTTGTAGAAAGGCACATAGTCTCACCATAAGTCACAGGTACTCTGGCTGTGTGTGTCTCACTTTTCAGTTTATCATGTTTTGGAATATGCATTACTCCCATGTCTGGAAAATTAATCAGGGACCAAACATAAGCAGGAAATCCTCAGAGCTGCCTCCACTGCTGGTAATTTTCAACACCAAAGAACATTGTGCCTTTTCATGCCTAGTTAAAAATGTAATACTTGTGGAAACGTAAAGAAACAGGACTTGGTAAGACTGTTGAGTGGGTAACATGTCGTACACCCAAGGCTTCTGGATTCAGGGCTGACAAGGAAATGAAGTTGAGACCTTGTCTTAGTCAGTGTTTCTATTGCTGTGAAGAGACACCATGACTATGGCACCTCTTATAAAGGAAACATTTAATTGGGGTGGCTTGTTTACAGTTCAGAGGTTCATTCCATTATCATCATGGCTGGGAGCATGGCGGCGTGCAGACAGACATGGTACTGGCTACATCTTGATTGGAAGTCAACAGGAAGTGAACTTGAGGCACTGGGCATGAGACCTCAAAGCCTACCCCTACAGTGACATACTTCCTCCAACAAGGCCATATCTGCTGCAACAAAGCCATACCTCCTAATAGTGTCAGTTCCTATGAGTTTATTGGGGCCAGTTACATTCAAACTACCACATTCCACTCCCTGGCCCCTAAAAGCTTGTAACAATATCATAATGTAAAATGCATTTAGTCCATCTTTAAAAGTTCCCATTGTAAGTGTTACAGCTCTGGAGGGAAAGGTATCCTGGCCATCAGAAGCCAGGCAATACCTACAGCTCTGTTCTGGTGGGGGATGGTTTCCCTGTAGGAATGTATGGGTTCTGCTCCTGCTCCAGCAAAAATTGTTACTTCTCTGCCCTGCTCCACTCTAGTGGAAGAAGGTAGTCACTCAAACCTCATTCAAGAGAATTATTGGGAGGGAGGAATAGAGGAGAGTGGCTGCCTCTGCTAGGGTGGGAAAAGGCAGCTTCAAACTAAACAGGTATAGAGCTTATATAGGGTTTCTTAGGGATAGTTTTTCCAGGGTGAAGACTTTCATGGTGGGAATTGGTCGGATTTCAATCCCTGAGCTGGGATAAGCTCAGAGATTGGCTGGATTTCATTTTCAGGGATTGGTTAGTTTTCATGCAGAGTTGGTCAGGGGCAGGGTGTGTTCTTTGGCTCTGGTTTCAGGGTAGGGTGTGTTCTTTGGCTCTGGTTTCAGGGTAGGGTGTGTTTCTTTGGCTTGCTCTTTTAACCTACATCCATAGTCCTTCACAGTCTCAACAATGTTTTAAAGTCCAAAGTTCAAAGTCTCTTCTGAGATTCATGTAATCTCTTAACTGTAATCACCTGTAAAATCAAAATCAAAAAGCAGATCACATACTTCCAACATATAATGGCACAGGATCTACATTACCATTCCAAACATAGGGAGGGAGCATAGTGAGGAAATACTGCACCAAAGCAAGACCGAAAACCAGCTGGGCAAACTCCAGACTCTACATCTCCATGTCTGATGTTAAAATGTTCTTCAGATCTCCAACTCCGTTCAGCTTGGTTGACTGCAACACAGTACTTTCTTTTGGGCTGGTTCCACTTCCTGTTAGAAGCTCTCCTCAGCAGGTATCCCATTACTCTGGCATCCCTAACATCTTGGGGTCTCCAAGGCAATCCAGGCTTCAACTTCACAGCTTCACACAATGGCCTCTCTAGGCCCCCTGACATACTCCTGGCCTCAGCGACTTTTCTTAGTCTCAGGGACAAATTCCATAGCCCCTTTCTTCTATCCTTAACTCCAGAACCATGTGGCCAAAGCTGCCAAGTTCTGCTGCTTACTGGGGCTAGAACATGGTCCCCTTGTTCAATTAATTACATCTTCACCAGCTTTCTGTCCTTCACTGCCAATGCTTGGCTGTCCTGAAATTGGATCTCTAGATCCAGGGGTAGGCTGACCTCAAACTCAGAGATCCACCAGCCTCTGCCTTCCCAGTGCTGGGATTAAAGGTGTGCACCACACACCCAGCTGTAAGCTTTTCTTTAGTTCCTTTTCACAAGTTGGAAACTTAGCTAGTTCAGATTTAGAAGGTGACCGTGAGGCGATGGGTATGTTGACCAGCACAGCTGTGCCAGCCGCTATGTGTGTGGTTCGCATCAACCCTCAGTGTGCACAGCTTTTATTTGTCAGTTCTACTCAATAAAGAAACATCACTGCAGCAAATCAACTTCTTTAAATAAGATTTTTCTCATAAGTCTTGAACATCTTAAAGAAAGGAGATGAAGTCTTAAATTTTCTATAAAGTAAAATCATTTATTTATATTATTCCCTGCCCCCCTCTCCTGGAGCCTAGATAGTTTTAATATTTACTGAAGCTTTTGTTTTCTTTTTTTCTGGCTCTCTTGAACTCTCTATGTAACTGAGGATACCCTGAATCCTGATGCTCCTTCCTCTACCTCCAGGTGCTGGGATTACAAGGTTGCTTCACCATGCTCAGCTCTTATTAGTTTTTAGAAATGTCTTTCTCACAGATAACAGTATATTGTACTTTAGTGTATTTATTTATTTATTCATGGTCTCTAAGTAAAATTTTGCTAATTAAAAAAGCCACAGTAAATTATAAAAATACATAAATGATTTTTTAAATAAAATTTTAACATTGATGGAAAAAGCAATTTAAAATATTACATTTCTCTTCAAACTCTTTAGCATCTAAGTATATTTATGTGATTAAGACTTGTCACAGAACAAAGACCTTTTGGAAAACAGTCCCGGCTTTATGAAGTTGAGGCTGTTTGTGTTCTCAAATTCCCTGCACCAAGTAGCTTGGTGATTTTTACTTCTTTTTTGATGCCTTGATTTTTTTCCCCCTTAGAGTTGGATTTTCTGCAGCCTCCGATTGAGTGAGGGGGAAAAAAAAAGAAAAAGAGAGAGCCCTGCTGTGGCACCTGTGTGTGTACTGCCACCTAGTGCTGCCGTTAGAGACAGGCTCCTGACGTGGCTTTGTAAAGTAGATTCACTGGGAATGGACAAGAGGCCTGAGCATGAGGAGAGAGCATGCTGAGTGTGCCAGTTTTATAGGTTAAAAGTTAGATATTGAAAACGCCATGAAGTTCAGCCCACAGATCAAATCAGCATCCAGCAGTTCCCCTCAGAACCACCTCGCTTCTGAGACATTCCCTCAGTCTCTAATGTTGTTTCCAGCAGAGGGCCACGTCTGTGAGTGCAAAATCACAGTGAAAGTGCAGTTCATGAAGACAGCAAGAGGCCACACAGTCCAAACATCCAGTGTTGGATAGCGTTCCTGTTTTCCTGTGTGTGTCTGTCAAGCTTTGTCAGTCCAGCATGCTGAATGCTAATCATTTCCCTGTACACCCAGGGGTGGGCTGGGGTGGGGGTGGGGGTCTCTAGGTAGAAGTAAGCCGACTGCTCACTGGGAGCGCGCCTGCATTTCTACTTTTTAGGTTCTAGTGACCAGTGAATCTGTTGGCTCTGTTGATGTTTAATTACTAGTTTGAAAAATATCCCTTAAAGCAGTTTGTTGTGGGTATGGGAGAGTAAGTTATATGATGTACGCACCCCCTACTGGTTAGAAACGGAATTGACCGTCATCTGTGTGTAGCACTGTAGGCCCTCTGAGAGTGGATGGGCTCTTGGCTTATTTTCCTAGTTTCAAACAAAAATTGTAAGCTCACTGCAGATGATTGCTCTTCACCTGTGTTAGGATTTACGTACTTTAGGATTTGTTTGTTGTATGTGCTCTCCCTCTCTGGAGTGGGATGAGCTGGGGTAGCATTGCTTTATGCTGTGCTTACCCAAGCTGGAGTTTGTCACCGAGCTTCCTCTTAGAGTGCTGACCCTGTCCTCAGCTGCAGATCGAGGCACCTGCAGCCTGCCCTGCAGGAGCACTCTGGGAAGCAACCCACACGTGTCAGGATGAGCAGGGCTTGCTGCCAAAGGTGAGTCTGAGTGCGATGCTTGTGTAAGACAGCAAGCGTGGAGCCGAGACTTGTCACAGGACACACGGTGTGACTCCGACTGGTCAGTGCTCAGTTGAGCTCTTGCCACCCCTGTGGCCATCATTTCTTCCAAAGGTCATCAAGGCAAAGATGTCCCCGTCAGAGTGTAGCTGAGTGAGGGTCTGTTTCCCTTCTCAAATCTCTGTGAGTTCCAGTCCTCAGGTGTAAAGTCGGGACATTGGCAACGTACTGAAGAAGTGACGGGCACTGTGCCTGACCCAGAGCAGGAAGCCAGCAGCCTCACCTTAGCAGTTAGTGCCCGTGCCTGCAACCGCCTCCTGGGCGTGTCCCCTCAGTTGTGTGTCTCCAGAGACACACTCGCCTGGTTTTGTTTGTGTCACAGTTTGCTCTCAGAGCGGCCTCCCACTCCTCTCCTCCTGGCTTTGTTTCCATACCTCAGTCCAGCCCTGCCAACCTGCCCCCCCC
>CABHPH010127620.1:0-20204 GCA_902168325.1 Peromyscus nudipes
CCCCCCCCCCACCCTCTCAGTTCCTTCCCCTTAGTGTCTGTGGGATATTAGGCAGGTGCTCAGCCTCTCTGCATGTCCATCTCTGTGTCTGTAAAGTAGGGGTTACAGTCCCCGCATTAACCAGCTGTGTGTTGCTGTGACAAATTCCCAGGCCACAGCTGGAAGGGAAGAAAGGTTAGTTTGGTTCATGGAGTCGGGTTCAGGCTATGGTTGTCGGGCTCGCTGGGCTTGAGGCCTATATACAGTGAGGGAGAATATCCCAGCAAGAGTGTAGTGGAGCACCATCACCTCATGGTGGCCAGGAAGAGAGAGATGGATGAAGGAGAGAGAGAGGGGAAGGGTGAAGAGGACACACACCCGCAGACTAGGCCTGGCCTCCTAAAGATTGCACCATGTCCCTCCCTGGTGGGGGCTATCCTGCATCATACAAGCTTTTGAGGGGATGTAAAATTCAAACCATGCAGTCCCCTGGTGTTGGGGGACAGGGAGTGGGTCAATGAACTAGAAGATAAAATGCCCCAGACAAATCCTAGCACGTGGAGAGCACATTGACCTTGAGTGACTGAGTGTCAGGCTGCCTCTGTCCATGTCACCCTTCTCCTGCACTTGCGTCAAAGCCCCGGGTCTCATTCGGACAGCCATCTTGGATTCTCCTGACTGGCCTTTGTGTCCATTTCAGTCACTGTGTTGGTGATATTGCCACGTCTGACTCATCCCAGGTCCTGATCGCTGGCACCAGATGTCACTCCATGACCTTGTCCCTGTGTCTATGGTGGACCTGTGGCTTGCTGTGGCATGCCCAGGGGGTACAGCTGTCCTCCAGTGCCACTGAGTTCTGGCAGCCTTCAGGGTTACATCAGGCCAAGGGCTCGTTCTGATCAGGCCTCAGCAGTACTGATTCTGGGCAAATCAAGCCTCAGTTCTCACCCTGCAATGGGATGAGGTGCCTATGAGAGCTGAGTGGGACAGGCAGGGCATGTGGTATGGGTGCAGAAAATGTGAGGCGCCAGGAACAGGAGTCTCTCTCCCTTCAGTCCACAGCGTTCATCTGTGCCGACCCTATGCAGTCCCCTCATGGCCTAAACTCAGAAAAGCCACCAGCCACCAAGTGGGGACATGTTTCAGTGTACACCGCCTCTCTGTTTTATCTTTTCGAGACAGATTCTCACTGTATAACCCTGGCTGTCCTAGAACTCTCCCTGTATACCAGGCTGGCCTTGAACTCACAGAGCTAGAGATCTACCTGCCTCTGCCTCCAGAGTGCTGAGATTAAAGGCATGTGCTACCACCCCAGGCATCAACCCTGTCTCTTCATTAAGGTTCTTTTCAAAATTTTATTTTCTGAGTCAGGGTCTCCTTGCATAGCCCTGGCTGTCTTGGAAGGATTCCTTTTGGCAGGGGAGGGGAGTTGTTTCAAGACAGGGTTTCTCTCTGTCACTCTTGATGTCCTGGAACTCACTCTGTAGACCAGGCTGGCCTCGAACTCATAGATCCGCCTGCCTCTGCCTCCCTAGTGCTGGGATTAAAGGCGTGCGCTGCCGCCGCCGCCGCCGCCGCCGCCACCGCCACCGCCCAGCTTTTTTTGTTGTTAATTGTTGTTTGTTTTTCGATATAGGGTTTCTCTGTATAGTTTTGGTGCCTGTCCTGGAACTTGCTCTGTAGACCAGGCTGGCCTCGAACTCACCGAGATCTGCCTGGCTCTGCCTCCCGAGTGCTGGGACTAAAGGCATGCGCCACCACTGCCCAGCTTTTTTTTTTCTTTTTAATCACATTTATATTTATTTATTTGGGGCAGGGAGCTGGTTGAGCACATGCCATGCCCTGTGAGTGGAGCTCAGAGGACCACTTCAGAGAGTCAGTTCTCTCCTCCCACCATGTAGGTCCCGGGATCAAACTCAGGCTGTCAGGCTTGGTGGCAAGAGCTTTGCCCACTGAGCCGTCTCACCAGCCCAGGATTCTTTTCTGTTTGCTTTCCAGTTTATTTTCTTTGTGTATGTGGCACCTTTGTGGTGCACACGGAAGTCAGAAATCGGTGTTAGCTGTCTTCCTCAATTGCCCTCCACCTTACCTTTTCTTTTTCTTTTTTTTTCTTTTTTTTTCTTTTTTTTTTTTTTTTGTTTTTGGTTTTCCGAGACAGTGTTTCTCTGTGTAGCTTTGGAGTCTGTCCTGGAACTCGCCTTGTAGACCAGGCTGGCCTCGAATTCACAGAGATCCACCTGGCTCTGCCTCCCGAGTGCTGGGATTAAAGGCGTGTGCCACCACCGCCTGGCCTCCACCTTACCTTTTGAGGCAGGGTCTCTCACTGAACCTGGAGCTCACTGATCCAGCTGGGCCAGTGAGCTTCCGGGATCAGCCTGTCTCTGCCTCCCCTGTGCTGGAGTTACAGGCGTATGCCACCAAGCTCAGCTGTTTATGTGGGTGCCAGGGTCTGAGCTCAGATTCTCATGCTTGCGTGACAAGCACTTTCCCAACTCATTAGTTCTTGGGTTTTTTTTTTGTTATTTTCAGACAGGACCTCTCATGTGACCCAGGCTGGCCTTGAACTCCTGATCTCTCTGCTTCCACCTCCCAGGTGGAGATTATAGACATGTGCTATACCATACCTGCTTATTTTTGCTATTTGAGACAGGGTCTTATATCACTGAGGCTGACCCTCAACTTCTAATCCTCCTGCCTCAGCTCCCAAGCACTGTAAACCAGGATTCTTTCACTGAGTTTCTTGGCATCTCAACTGTATAGAAATGTGGGCAAGCAATGAGCAATGTAACTGCTGTGCTCCAGTCACCTCCTCTGTGGAGAGAAGTCATTTCCACAAATAGCAAGAACAAAAATACCAAAGCCATAAGAACACCGGGTGACATTTGGGACTTGGAGGAGATAAGGAACAGATGTCTGAGGTAAGATGTGTTCTAGGCAGAGGGGTCAGTGTGCACAGGTCGTGAAACAGAAGGTACCTGGTTGTTAACGAGGCTGGAGCAGAGTGAGAAAGCAGAAGTCCCATGCCTTCCTGCATAGGTTGCCATGAGCCATTGCAAGGACCTTGGCTCTTGCCCTGGTGAGTCGGGAGTAAACAGACCGTGTTGAATTGAGAGGACCAAGATCTGAGTGAACTCAAAGGTGGGAAGCAGCCCCTGAGACAGTCCAAGCAAGATGGGTGACTTGGAGCAGAGTGGGACCTGCTGAGGCAGCAGCAGCAGTCTGATTTGGGAAATACCTCGGAAGCCCAGTGTCAGATTTGGAGTGTCCGTGATGCTTACGGATTCCTCAGAAGGGTTTGCAGTGTAACCCCAGAACCCACAACCACACAGATCATCATCATCATCAGAGCTCACCAGCGTTTTCCCCCCCCCGAGGGTAAACTGAGGCAGAGCTGCAGCTCAGTTAAAATCCAGCTGTGGTAGGAGACCCCCATCTGGCTAGAGCTCGTTGGCCACCTCAAGGCTCCTGCTTTACATCCAGCAGAGGGCGCCAGAGCCCCACGAAGGCCAGGGTGCATGCAGCTCTGTAAGAACCTACCTGTGTCCAGCCTCAAGCCTGGCTCAGCCTGTGCAAAGAGCTGCCTGCCGTGAGGACACCCAGAGGAATCAGGGACCCAGCCTTGAGCTGGCCATGCTTCTGCACCAACCATTTTTGTGAGCGGGCATTCCAGATTCTTGGGAGGCAGATGTTCTAGTTCTCCTGGACTACCATTAATCCGACAGCTTGGGAGCTTGTGAGGGCTGGGTGGTCAGGGCCACAGCATGCCCAGAGCTAAAAATCAAAGGTGCTGCCAGGCTTGATGAGGGTTGCTGTCTGCATCCAAGATGAGTGTGGCTGTGCCCTTGGAGAAGAGGAACTGTTGTCCCCCTGGACAACAGCAGGAAAGGAAGGTCAGAGCTTTGAAAGGTTCATCCCAGCTTCCAAGTGAAACACACCTCAAAACCCCCTCTTACATACATGATCTTTAACATGTACGAATTTGGGTTGAATCCCAGCCATTCTCCTTCCTTGCTCTGTGATCAACTGAGTCAGCTGGGTGAAGATTCAGGGAGCCTGTGGGTGAGGAATCACCCGGCCAGCTGCGGAGCTCCACCCCTCAGAGGGGTGAGGCCAGCACAGCCTGGAACCAGAACGGCAAGGTCTTCCTGGTTCTAGAAGGTGGACTCTACACCCAGAGGAATGAAATCACCTTTGGTATCCTCAGCTGATGATGAGCTGTATGGCCTGTGTGGAATGGGTGACGGCAGGGCCTGTCATAGCCCTACTCCGCAGGGGATGAGGTGGCTTCATGTGCTCGATGCCCAGGCGCCATCGACGTCAGCCCAGGCCATGGAGATGTGTCACAGTGGTTCCTTGGAAGGGAGGTGTGTTCGTTTTCTGCTGTGGGTTGAACTTGGCTCACAGTTGGGAGTACAGTCCATCACGGTGGGGAAGTCATGGCGCAGGCACATGAGGCC
Source organism: Peromyscus nudipes (assembly GCA_902168325.1). NCBI lineage: Eukaryota > Metazoa > Chordata > Mammalia > Rodentia > Cricetidae > Peromyscus > Peromyscus nudipes. Next base: position 4,437 of record CABHPH010127620.1, read on the forward strand.
TCTGGTCACATGGCATCCACAGCCTGGAAGCAGAGATGAACACTGGTGCTCAGCTAGCAGCTTCTCTCCGTCTTATTCAGTCAGGGAGCCCAGCCCATGGAATACTGGAGCCCACCTCAGTGAACCCTGTCTAGAAACTCCCTCACAGCCATGCCCAGAAGTTTGTTTCCATGGTGATTCAGTCCCTTCAAGTTGACAGATTAACCACTGCAGGGACGAGCAGGCACTGGTGGAATAGACCATGGGTTGGGTGAACAACCTGTGGGCCCCCCCTGAGCCTGCCCTGTCTCCCCCAGGTGAGACCTTCCTGCCCTACTACACAGGCCGGGCCATTGACAGCATTGTGATCCAGAAGAGCATGGACCAGTTCAGCACGGCCGTTATTGTCGTTTGCCTGCTGGCCATTGGCAGGTAGCCACCCAACCCATCCACAGCGCAGCTACAGGAGGGCGGGCAGGAGGGTGCAGGAGCAGCCCAGCACCATGGCAACCTCTCAAATGGGCTTTGAACCCTTTGGTCGGTCGGGGCACAGCTTAGAGCCACACTCTTGTCTCTGAAGATGGCTGCAGTCCCTGAGGATATCCCTTACTCCCTCCCTGGCTGGTTTGTAAATATGCAGCCCAAAGGGCTAGCTTCCTCCACTGTTCTAGAAGGGTCTGACTGACAGTGTTGAGTCCCTCACCCTTGCTGAGGGACATACTGGGGAGTGAGGGGGTCTAGACCCCAACGCCATCCCTGCAGAGTGGCCTGTCCTCTCTCCTTTGGGGGGGTGTCAGTGGGTGGTGGCTGCTGCCTGCCGGAAGGACACCGGCTATACCGTCTCTCATCTGCAATCAGCTCATTGGCCGCAGGTATTCGGGGCGGCATTTTCACCCTCGTATTTGCCAGACTGAACATTCGCCTCCGGAACTGTCTTTTCCGCTCACTGGTGTCGCAGGAGACGAGCTTCTTTGACGAGAACCGCACAGGTTGGTCCCTCCTGGGGACGTTGGGTGTCCAGGGTGAGCTAGCTTCTTGTGGGACCCAACAGTGGCATGAGTTGGCCTGCCAGCCCTTCCTGTGGGCCAGTGCAGGGTGGAGCCCTGGGGTGCTAAAGCTGCCTAGTGAGGTTTTAGGGTGAGCTGTGGCCACCACAGGATCCTGGCCAGGCCGCTTGAGGTCTCTGCAGTAGGCACGGCCTCTCACTGCCTTGTGAAAACCCCAGGGGCCAGTGCTGTCTGAGAGGACTGCTGAGGCCCAGTTCCTGTGGACCGAGTGATGGGAGAAGCCCAGGCAGGGAGAGGAACAGGAGTCACCAAGGTCCCAAGCACTGGCCCAGCTCAGCCCCGTCCCACCCCTCACCCTCAGGGCCTGTTCCCCACCTCCCTGTGGTAGCAACACCTGATGGCTGTTGCCAGGCCACATGGTGTGAGACACCTGCCGTGTGTTCCTCTAAAGCTCAGGTGGCTAGTTCTAAGGTGGGTGTAGAGGGTGTCACCCCTGCCAGTGAGCGCTGGCAGGAATAAGTTTGAAATCTAGCTGTGCTGAGTGTGTGGTACCAAGCTGGCCCTTCCCCAGCTGACGCTCAGCTGCTGTTTCCACTCCATGAGCAGGCAAGATGCTGTAACCCTGTGTGGTGGCACATGCCTGTGATCCTGTCAAGGCCAGTCTGGGCTACTTGAGATTTGGCCTCAAAACCAAGAAAAAAATGGTACTAGGGTCTGGGGCTGTCTCCCTAGTTTTCCAGAAGTGCCCCCCAATTCCCAGAAGGCATGGTGGGAAAGATCTGACTCACACTCTCCATCTCAGAAGCCCCTTAGTGTCCCCTGTGCCCACCCTGGCAGCTCTGGGCACCCTTGCCACAGAGGGCTGAGCTGCCTGTGTTCCAGGGGACCTCATCTCCCGCCTCACCTCTGACACCACCATGGTCAGCGACCTGGTCTCCCAGAACATCAACATCTTCCTGAGGAACACAGTCAAGGTCACGGGCGTGGTGGTCTTCATGTTCAGCCTCTCCTGGCAGCTTTCCCTGGTCACCTTCATGGGCTTCCCCATCATCATGATGGTGTCCAACATCTACGGCAAGTACTACAAGGTAGGCGCCATCCAGTCCCCGGGCCGTGCCTGTGTCTGCTTCCAGAGCCCTGGGGGCTCGATGAGGCTCTTCAAAGGCAGTGTGTGTTCACTCATTTCTTCATGTGGTCATTGGCTATTTCCCGAGCACCTACCGTGTCAGGCACTGGGAAACGGTGAAGTAGGCCCTGCCTTTGAGGCTCATGTCGAGTGACAGCTGGCCTCAGGTCATGGTAGTAGCAGCAGTGGTATCAGCTAGGCCTGGCGGCTCACACCTGTCATCCCAGCTCTTAGGCCTGGGGACTGCCACTACAGAGCAAAGCGAAGCTGACAGCTGTGAGCCTTGGGGTGGCTGTCCACAGGAAAGTGGACCCTGTCTCAGGGCTGTGTGTTCCGGGTAGAGGGCACACAGCACACACCAAGGCTCTGTGGTAGGAAGGTGCCTGTGTGTCTGAGAAACCACCAGGTGGCTGCTGGGTAGGTGACGGGAAGTGACAAGGTGATAAGGCAGAGATTGGATCTGGGTTTCAAGGGAGGTGGTGGTGACTTAGGCCTGGCTTGTGATCTAGTATGAGGCAGTCTCAAGTCTGCTCCAGCACTGCCTGCTAACTGGGCTCACTCTCCCTGGCCTCCTGGATTTGCGGGAGCCCCAGAGCTGAGTTCAGACATGCAGGTCTGGGCCCCCTGATAAGCTCAGGCACCCTTGCAGAGGAGACTCAAGAGCAGATGCTCCCAGTCACACTAGATGGGTCTCTGTTCCCAGCTCTAGGGCTCTCCGCCATATAAACACATTTCCTTCAACCTCCAGCCCTGGCAAAGGCTCCCTCGCCTCAGCCCTGATCATGGATTCTCCACTAGTTCCTCACTGAGGGGGGAAAGTAAAAAGTTGGGATGGAACCTGTTCCCTTCCCTGCCCCCACCTTCCTGCAGTCTTGCTGGCCTCTGTCTCTGCCCACCTCAGGACCCACCTTTAGATGGGTGGAGCCTTGAAGAAATTCCTTTAGGGTCTACCATCCCTACAAACCACACACACACACACACACACACCACCTGCAACCAGATGTGCCTGGGTCTGCTGGAGGGCTCAGGAGGTAAAAGTACTTGCTGTACCATCCTGGTTACCCGAGTTCAGTCCCCAAAACCCGCAGGAAGGTGGAGGGACACAATCAACCCCATAAAACTGACCACATCCACACCAGGAGATTTGTGTCCATGTCCCCACCACAATAATTAAAGATTTAAAAACAAAAAAGATACAACAGAACCAGACATGACTCAGGTTCCACCAGGTTCCTCCCAGATATGGTGCCTTGCCTGAGCCTGTGACCAAGTGTGACATTCAGATCATGGAACCATCTAGAGCACCATCCCATCCTGCCCTATGGGGCAGCACTCTTGGCCTGCTTGGGCAGCTGTTGTGTTGATTACTGTGGAACAGACAAAAGCAGAGCGACTTCCCCTCCAGCCGCCTCTGCTTACCGTGTAAGCAGATTCTCTAGCCTGTGGTGTTCCACAGCATGCATGTGCAGGATCTCACATCCTCACCTAGTTTATGCTGATAATAAACACTGCCCCTTAGTACTTGGTGTTTCTTGTGTTGTGTACAACCTGAGTAATGCCCAGGGCCTACTGTTCTTATGCCAGCGCAGGACCAGGTGTGGAAGTTCCTTTTCTGGAAGACTGACCCCAAACTGTAGTCAGTAGTCTCCTTTAGGCACTGTGGGTGACCTGAGAATCACTCAGAGGCTGGAGAGATGGCTCAGCGGTTAAGAGCATTGGCTGCTCTTCCAAAGGACCTGGGTTCATTTCCTAGCACCCACATGGCAGCTCATAACTATCTAACTCCAGTTCCAGGAATCTGGCATCCTCACACAGACATACATGCAGGCAAAACCCCAATGCATGTAAAACATAAATCTAAAAAAAAAAAATGATCACCCAGCCCTCACAACAGTTGGCCTGCACCCCAAGAGCTCCCCTGGAGTCCTTCCTCTTGAGTCTGTCCTGTCAGAAGGAAATGGGGTTGGGGTGGGCAGAGTGGGATGGAGGTGGGTCCAGGAGGGTAGTGAGGCTGTCCTGCCCCTTCCTGTCCACAGAGGCTCTCCAAGGAGGTCCAGAGTGCCCTGGCCAGAGCCAGCACCACGGCCGAGGAGACCATCAGTGCCATGAAGACGGTGCGCAGCTTTGCCAACGAAGAGGAGGAGGCAGAAGTGTTCCTTCGCAAGCTGCAGCAGGTGTACAAGCTGAACAGGAAGGAGGCAGCGGCCTACATGTTCTACGTCTGGGGCAGCGGGGTACGTGTGGCCCGATGTCAGGAGTGAGGGATGGGCATCCAGATAGGAAACCCTTTGCTTGGGCGATAGTCCAGGTCCCCACGTGTGGGTGTCAAGGCATGGGAGAGTCCTTCCTGGAAAGACCACAGTGCCCTTCAGAGGTCTCTGCCCCCATCGGTGTGAGGTGGCAGGGTGGGTAGGAGCTTGCTTCCCCCACACTAGCTATGGCCCAACCTAGGACTCAGCCCCTCTCTAGAGAACTTGGTTTGTCTCCGTCCCAATAGCCCGGGAGGTGGGAGCTAGGTTGGCCTGGAGTGGTGGGGGCAGTGAGGTGCAGTTTCATGGGAGGAAGTAACTGGAGGGGGACAGGGGAGCCAGTAGGCAGGGACTGTTTGAGTGCCACTACCTGAGACACTACCCCCTAAAAATGCCAGCCAAGCAGAAGAGAAGGGACAAGCCCAGCCAGCTGCCGAGACTGCCAGTCTTCCACAGCAGAGCTCTTTCCGTCATGGTTGTGGGTTGTCTCATCTCTCAGACCTCCCGCCCCCAAAGACCATAGCAGGAGGTCCCCAAGACACCGCCCTTCTTCAGGAGCCTAGTTAAGGGAACAGAAAGTCCTCACTGTCCTGCTCTGCCTGGCTGCTGTGCGGCCTTAGTTGGCGCACCAACCTCTCTGATCCATGCGCTTTGCCATGAAGACTAACAGCCCTGCCTAGCCCAGCAGAAGAACTTGAGGGTGCCGTGTGCCAGCCAGGGCCTTACAAAGAAAGCCTTGTTCTGCTGCCAAGCCCACAGCGTGCTCCAGCTAGGGGCCTTTGTAGGGGCTGCTGGGGAGGGGGGTGTGAGTGACAGACGGGGCAGTGAAGTTTCCGGCTGCCTTCCAGCACCTCCCAAGATGGCTCAGTGGGAAAAGACACTTGTCACCAAGCCCAGTGACTTGAGTTCCAAGAAAAGCTACTCTCCTGTTCCCTTAGACCCACTCTCAGGGTGGGGGATGGAGTAGAGGGCAGGGCCCTGGGCTGGCTAAGGCCTGGGAACATAACCCAAGCCCCCTCCCTCTGTGCAGCTCACGCTCCTGGTGGTCCAGGTCAGCATCCTCTACTACGGGGGCCACCTTGTCATCTCGGGGCAGATGAGCAGCGGCAACCTCATCGCCTTTATCATCTACGAGTTTGTCCTGGGAGACTGCATGGAGGTGAGGGGCGGCTGGGGGAGGGGTGTGCAGGTGAGACAGGGGAGGGGCAGCTGGGGGAGGGAGGGTGTGCAGTGAGACAGTTCGGATTTATATTGGGTATATGCAAGATTGCGTTCAGACCCATCTCAGCAATCCAAATAGGATGCTTCTGGGATAACAAAGCTAGAGAAGCAAGCTCTGAACCAGGACAAATGACTTCACCGTTGGAACACACGGGCATAGCGAGTGTGTGCCGTATGCGTGAGTCTTCATGGGCAACTGTGTGCTATTGGTGTTAACTTGTGTCCCCAAGGTGGACACTATTTTTTTGTTTGTTTCTTTTTGTTTTTCGAGACAGGGTTTCTCTGTGTAGCCCTAGCTGTCTTGGAACTCACTCTGTAGACCAGGCTGGCCTCAAACTCACAGAGATCCTCCTGCCTCTGCCTCCCGAGTGCTGGGATTAAAGACTTGTGCCACCACCGCCCAGCCGAGGTGGACACTATTACAGCACCTGAGGTGCTGAACACAAGAGGCAGGCAGGCATCCTCCACTCAGACTCTGCCGCCCCCTTCCTGCTGTGTGAGGTGGGCAAAATACTTAGATTCTCCATGCCTCTAAGAGAAGCTACCTCATTGCTTAAAAGCGCTCAGTGAAGAGGGCTACAGTTGTGGTGCATGTTTATATTGGGCGTGTTTGTAGCCAGAGAGAATGTATAGAGTATTCATTAAGACCCATTTAAAAATTAAATTAGGGCTGAGGATGTGGCTCCCTTGGTAGAAGAGTGCTTGCTGAGCATGCGTGAACCTGGGTTCCACCCCCAGCACTGAATCAAGGAGGCTTGCTGGTGCAGGCCTCCACCGCAGCCTTGGAGAGGTGGAAGCAGGAGGTTGGGCCTGGGGCCTTGGGCTTGAGTGGGAGGCAGAGCAGGGCATCCACAGCTGGCAGCTTATCCACTCAGTCCCCAGCACTGCAGCTGGGGTATCTCGGAGACTCTTTGCTACCACCAGAGGTGGGGAGCCCAGGCTGGCCACACCATGACTATCCCTTTGTGGACTTTCTTCCCCTCCCCGATGCTTTGACATCCCAGCATCAGAGACGGGTAGAGATCTCTGTGAGTTTCAGGACAGCCTGGTCAGATTGAAAAATCCTGTCTCAAGGGATCATCTTCAACCACATATTGAGTTGTTTGAGGCCAGCCTGGGCTACATGAGGCCCTGGATAAACAATTGCCAGGCTGGCACATGCCTTTAATCCTAGCACTTGGGAGGTAGAGGCCAGCCTGGGCTACATAGCGAGTTCCAGGACAGACAGGCATACATGGACCCTAACTTAAAAAAAAAAGAAAGAAAGAAAGAAAGAGAAGGCTTGATTCCCATTCCACATGCTTACCACATGCACCCTCCCTGCAGGGTGGGAGCAGAGTCAACAGGAGTAACCCTGGGCCCTGGCTCAGAATGCTCAGACACAGGGGCATTGCTTTTTCCTACCTCCTTTGTTTCTTCATGATCACCGCTGCACCGTAGATGGCACCTGGAGACCCCCTGCATCTCCCCCAAAGCTGCAACTCTGACCCATGAGTCCCCACGCCCCGTCACTGGTGGGTGTCAGGAACGGGCTGTCAGTGGGACCAGTGTGTGTGTCTTCCTTGCAGTCTGTGGGCTCCGTCTACAGTGGCCTGATGCAGGGAGTGGGGGCCGCGGAGAAGGTGTTCGAGTTCATTGACCGGCAGCCAACCATGGTGCATGATGGGAACTTGGCCCCCGACCACCTAGAGGGCCGGGTGGACTTTGAGAATGTATCCTTCACCTACCGCACTCGGCCCCACACGCAGGTCCTACAGGTAAGAGCAGCTCAAGGTCTGCCAGAACCATCCTTCCCACATCTTGGTTGTGTGGCCTGGAGAGTAAGGCCAGGCCCTGGGCTCCATTGAGGACCCTTAACTGAACCAGGAAGACCTGTAAGAGAGGGCTGGACGGGGCTCCAGGAGAGTGCCTGCCTAGTGGGCTTCCATCCCCAATGCCAAAAAAGGAAGTAACTTTACCAGAAGCCTGATTGGTGGGCTGGAGAAGTGCTGCAGTCTTGGAAACACAATGCTTAATTTGCATGCCACACCCCTTCAGAAGTACTGGCAAGGTAATGGATCCAGGTTCTGCTGAGGAGAAGCTGGGCTGCTCCTCAGAGGTGACCTCTGAGCAAGACCTGCCCAGGAAGCGGGAGCCGAGCAGGTGGCTCTCTGCAGAACACACTCTAGACAGGAGACTGCAAACGTGAAGGAGCCTCTGAGCCAGTCCTGGTGGCTCGGGCTCATCATTCCAGCTACTGAAGCGGCCCAGGGCAGGAGGACCACAAGTTCAAGGGCCCCTTGGGCTGCAGAGCAACGAGTGCTAGGCCAGTTAGTGAAAGGAGAGCTGGGCTATATAATTCCACCTTCTGGGAGTCTGCAGCAGGAGGATTGCCACTAGTTCAAGGCTGGCCTGAGCTACATAGTAAGTTATAGACGGCCCTGGGCCCCAGTACAGGAATGTAGCGCAGTGGTTGAGCCTTTGGTTAGCATGCATAAGGCCCTGGGTTCAATCCCCAGTACCTCAGGAAAAAAAGATCACCTCTGCCCCCCAAGGCCTGGTGTCCTAGGAAGACCATCAGATGCTGGCCAGCAGCACCAGCTGAGGCAGAGGGCATGGGTGGACTTGGGGATGCCCTCCTGTGATGAGACCTGACCATCTTGTGTCCCTGCAGAATGTCTCCTTCAGCCTGTCCCCAGGCAAGGTGACAGCCCTGGTGGGGCCCTCTGGCAGCGGGAAAAGCTCCTGTGTGAACATCCTAGAGAACTTCTACCCGCTGCAGGGTGGCCGCGTGCTTCTGGACGGCAAGCCCATCGGCGCCTATGACCACAAGTACCTGCACCGCGTGGTGAGTGCCACAAGCCCTGTTCTCTCCCTTCCCCTCCTCGTGAGCCATGCCACAGACACAGAGAAGGGTGACCTCACCACGTAGAACGTTCTGGCACTCCACAAGCCACCATGCCCCCTCTCCTCCCCTAGGGGCAAAGCCTCACCTGACCCATGTGACAGCCATTTCCTTGATTGGCATTCATTTTACCGCCTCTGGACATACCCAGACTGCAAGGCGGCTCTGCCTCACCTGGCTTGAGCTTCCTTCAGGCAGAGTCAAGGTGCTTGAGGTCCTTCCTGTTCCCGTGAGCTCCTCATCTGCAGGTGCAGACAGCTGTGCACTGAAGTGCTGGGCATGAACAGGCCTCCACTTCCTTCTTGTTTGATGTAGTGGGTCCTTCGTATGGAATATCTTGGTGATGCTCACCCTTGTCACCCCCTCTTGCTCCCGATACGACTCACCTGTCTTTTTTTTTTTTTTTTTATGATAGAATGAATTTTATCATAGTCGCTTTCGGGACCATGGCCTCTCTTCCCTGTGTATGATGGCTTTTTGGTTTGTTTGTTTTTAACGTTTGTGTATGTTCATATGTGCCATGCAGAGTTGAGACAACTTGAGACAACTTCCAGGAGATGATTCTCTCTCTGCCTCCACCATGTGGGTGCTGGAGATGGAGCTCAGGGCACCAGACTTGGCAGCAAGCACCTTTGCCTGCTGAGCATTACCAGCCCTTCTTTTGGCTTTTTGAGAAAGGGTCTTTCTGTGTAGCCCTAGATAGCTTCAAACTCTTGGCAATCCTCCTGCCTCAGGCTCCTGAGTGCTGGGATTATGTGTGTGTGTCACCACACCCAGACTGACTTTTTCTCTTGCTATTATTTATTCACTAAACAGTGTAGTACAGCGACTGTTTCCTAGTACGGACATTGTGCTTGGAGTCATAGGGGCCTGGAGGGGACTGAACACAGGGTATGCGTGTGTGGGCTCCATGCAAGTGTTTAGAGAAGAAACACGGGCAGCGGGAGCTCTGGATCTGATGCATCCGGGTCCCATCCCCTGAGGATGCAGAGGGCCTTACGTCTGCCCTTCCACCTGAGAGCTACCAGGGAGCCTTGCTGTGCTGCGATTTTCAGTGCTGAAGGATGGTCACTGTTAGAATCGCTGTCTGTCCATCTGTCCACACTTCCCACTCCGGCGGGAGTTTGGGTCATTTCGATTTTACTTTATTTTTTTTATTATTTTTATTTATTGTTTGTTTGTTTTTCAAGACAGGGTTTCTCTGTGTGGTCCTGGCTGTCCTGGAACTCACTCTGTAGACCAGGCTGGGCTCGAACTCACTGCCCGGCTTACTTTATTTTTTGAGCATCACAAGAGTAGCAGTGGATCAGGGTGGGGTGGGGGTCTGCCCACATGTCATGCTAGATGACTTGGATCACTGTTTTGCTTTTCAAATAAAAGGGATAAGGAAGCCAGGAGTGGTGGCACACACCTTTAATCCTGGCACTCGGGAGGCAGAGGCAGGCAGATCTCTGTGAGTTCGAGCCCAGCCTGGTCTACAGAGTGAGTTCCAGGATGGCCAGGGCTACACAGAGAAACCCTGTCTCAAAACAACAACAAAAAGTTCTTACTGTACAAGTGTGAGAAGCAGAGTTTGAATCCCCAGAAGCTATGTAAATGTTGAGTGGATGTGGCAGCCTGCCTATAATTCCAGCCTCAGATGGCAGAGGATCCCCAGAACAAGCCAGCTATTGAGACTAGCCCCATGGGCAGGCTCAGGGTTCACTGGAAAGCTGCTACCTAGTGAATGAGGTAGAGAGCAATAACAGAAGACTCCTGACATCAGTCTTGGGCTCTACACACATGCACACATACCACACACACATGCACACATACCACACGCACACTTACACACTAAATAAATGTAATTTAAATTTTTCTTTAAAAGAAGGAAAAAGTTGGGACTGGAGAGATGGCTCAGCAGTTAAGAGCACTGGCTGCTCTTCCAGAGGACCTGGGTTCAGTTCCCAGCACCCACATGGTGGCTCACACCCTTCTGTAGTGAGATCTTGTGCCCTCTTTTGACATGCAGAGCACTCATACATAAACTATAAATACATTTTAAAAAATGAAAAGGAAAAAGTTGATCCAGTGCTGACATACAAACAGACATTCAGACTGTGTACTAGACAGTACCATCTGTCCAGGAGAGCCCTTCACAGCGGGGGTGGGGGGGTGGGGGGGTGTGCGCACGTTTGTGTGAACAAATGTTCTCGAATGGACATGTGAACATTAACAGGGCTGGAACCCAGGGCCTCATGTTAGATAAGTGATGTACCACTGAGTGAGCAAGCCAAGCTCTAGTCTCTGTGGCGGGACCCACAGGCTGGGAAGTCTCCCTGCATTAAACATGTAAGGAGAGCTGGGTGGCAGGTGGAAGATGTCCCAGGACGTGACACATTGGGCCGCAGCCCCTCACAGCTGCAGGAGTGAGCGGCTCCGATTCCCAGACAGTAGCAGTCCTCAGCTCTGCTGAGTGGTGAGTGTGCGGAGGAAGTGTTTTGTGGGCTTCCTCACTTCCTGATGACTAAAGACATCAAGCCCCATTTATATGCTTATTAATCATCTGGCTTTCCTCTGGGGAATGCTGTCTCTGTACTTGACGGTTTTTAAATTATCAAAAGCACAAAACTGCCAAGTGCCACCCTGTAGCCGTGATTAGTGATTTTTCTCATATTGTAGTGATTTCTTTCCTTTTTTCATTTTTGTATGTTTGTGTACGTATGCATGTTTGTATGTATGGCACACATGTGTGTATGCACATGTGTGAGGGTGCATATGGATTCCTAGAATCATCCTAGCTCTCACTCTTTGACCTCATAATTTGAGGCAGGATCTCTCAGTCAAACCCCGAGCTCATGGATGCTGCTGGGCTCACTAACCAGCTCTTGGGATCAGGCCTCTGCCTTCTGAAGCTGGAGTTAGAGGGAGGCCTTCGTGCCCACACAGCACCAATATGGGTTTGGGGACCTGAACTTGGGTCCTCCAGTCTGTGCAGCCAGCTCCTTAACCACTGAGCTACCTCCCCAGCCCTCAGTGCATTTCATAATAAAGATACGAGAGTTCTCCATCTCGCCTTTCCAGTTCTAGCTCAGGGTTGTTCAGTGAATTCTTTGCCAATTTATTTCCTGTCTTCATAGAAAGACGTCAGTATTTAAAGGAACAAATAAAATAAAAACACAAAAAATATGTATTACGGCATCGATCGCCAATTTAACCAATCCCCAGCTTATGAGCAGCTAGGGTGTTCTCAGCCATTCACTTCACTGTATTACAATATGCTCCCTATTGTTTATGTTGTGTGTGTTGGGGGGGTGCACACATGGCCATGCATTTATGTTGTGTGTGTTGGGGGTGGGGTGCACACATGGTCATGCTATGCATGTGGAGATCAGGACAAGTAGCAGAAGTGGATTCTCCTCCTCTATGTGGGTCCTGGAGCCATCCCAGCATCCCTACTGCTCTTTTTGTGAATCGGATTCCTAACCCAGATCACAGGCCATGCTGTCTTTGAACTACTCCCTTAGAAGGGAGAGGAGAGTCTGCTGTGGATGCTGGAGACAGATCACAGCTCTCCGGAGGCTCGGACAGGAGGGCTCTCAGGATTTCAAGGCCAGCCTGAGCTACATATTGAGTTCTAGGCTAGCCCGGATGCCAGAGTAAGACCTTGTTTCTCCCCCCCCCCAAAAAAAAAGGGAGGCGGGGGTGTGTAGAAGTAGGATGACTGCCAGGGAGGTGGTCTGTGGTCTCATGCACCCGCACCTGGCAAAGTCACAGAGCTGCGTTCCTCCCCAGCTTCTCCCCTCTCTCCTTCTCTGAAGTCAGGGGAACTTGGCTTAGCTCAGAGAAACAAGATCTGCTGGCTCCAGACTGTCATTCTGGGAGGCCTGAGGTCTAGGAGGGTCTGGGTACCGAGGCCCCCACTAGGAAGGAAGAGGCAGCTGAGCTGCAGCCAACAGCCAGCATGTAGATCAGGTTTCCGACCAGAGACTCCTGGCGTCGGCTGGGGGTAGGGGGCAGGCTGCCAGTGACAGCTGGTGGCTTGTGGCCAGACCCTCCTAGCCACCTTGTTCTCCCCTCCCCCCACAGATCTCTCTGGTAAGCCAGGAGCCCGTGCTGTTCGCCCGCTCCATCACAGACAACATTTCCTATGGCCTGCCCACCGTGCCCTTCGAGATGGTGGTGGAGGCGGCACAGAAGGCCAACGCCCACGGCTTCATCATGGAGCTGCAGGATGGGTACAGCACAGGTACCACGACGTGACTCTGACTTAGGGACTGCCGATGCACCTGGGCCTCATCATTTCATTTTCCTTCCATCAACGTGAAATTCACGTCACAGAAACATGAGCATGGCAGTTAAGCATGTGCCACCATTTTTTTTTTTTTTTTTTAAGCACTGGGCATGGTGGTGCAGGGAGATTGCAGATTTTCAAACTGTGTGTGCATGTGCATGTGTGTGATGTTACTAGGGCCACTTAAAGATTGATTTTGTGTGAGGGACAGCTCTCAGGAGTCAGTTCTCCCCTTCCATCATGGGACCCGGGATTGAACTCACCGTCCAGCTTGTGCAGCAAGTTCCTTGACCTGCTACGACATCTTCCAGCCTTTTCTTGGATTTTCTGACATGGTCTTACTGTGTAGCCCAGGCTGGCCTTGAGCCTGTATTACCCCATTTTCCCAGAGCAGAGTGCAGGGATTACAACCATCCAGCACACCATCACACCCGCTCTTTTATGTCTTTATTCTGCCCTTTTATAGACAAAGCTAAGCTCTTTAATTATGCACCTGGCTTTTGTCCTTAGCACAGCCTATATGACCTTTCATATTGGTGCAAGGACCTGTCCCACCCCACCCCACTTCGCCCCACCTCGCCTCACCCCTTCTTTCCTCTTTTACCTGCATAAGTGTTTGGGCCTTTATACTGATTGACTGACTCGGTTCCCTATTGACAGACATTTGAGTTGTTCTTATTAATATTTGTCTTGGTAATGCTATCACCACACTCAACACCTGCCTCTGGTCCTCTGTGAGAGAGACCTGACCTGTAGGGACGTTCCCTGAAGCAGGCTTGCACACTGTGACGGCGACACTCAGTCTCTGCAGCAGAGTCTGTCAGGGCAGCACATCACAGTGGAATTACCTAGTGCGCATTCTGGAAGACTGTCCCCCGTCAGCCACTTGAATAGCGCAGGGCACTGTCACGCTTCCAGGCATCTCTCTGGTGCACGTGGGTGTGGGCATGCGGGGATGTGTGGCATCTCTTCCTGAGTGGCCCTCGGTGGGTGGTCCCAGCTGGGGACCCTCAGAAAGTCTGCGCAACTGGTGGCCAGGTGACAGAAAGAAGCCTCCTAATAACTCACCCTGTGCCGCCTCCTCCGTGCAGAGACCGGGGAGAAAGGAGCCCAGCTGTCAGGTGGCCAGAAGCAGCGGGTGGCCATGGCTCGGGCCCTAGTGCGGAACCCACCTGTGCTCATCCTGGACGAAGCCACTAGTGCTCTGGATGCAGAGAGTGAATACCTGGTAAGCAGGGGTCACAGGGCTGCTGGAGGGAGGCAGTGGCAGGTGGCCAGGCTGAGAGCTGGCTCCAGGTTCTCCCAGGTCGTGAAAGGGAAGCAGGGAGTTCTGGGCATGGACACTTTCGGGCCCGGACCCCCAGCTCTAAGCAGAGCTATGGCCATGTGACACGGAAAGACAAAACAAAACAAAACAAAACCCCCAGTGTCAAGCCAGAGGATCTGATCGGAAGCACCACCCTGCGGTTTATTTCCTTGTTCCCTCTCTCCCTCCCCTCTACCTTTCATGGCTTTTGTTTGGCAGCGCAGGGCTCAAACCCCAAGGCCTTGCACAAATGTCCCACCCTGCAACTTACAACGTGACTTTAAGCTGCTCTTCCTGTTTTTTGTTTTGTTTTGTTTTGTTTGGTTTTGGGGTGGGGGTTTCAAGGTGGTTTCTCTGTGTAGTCCTGGCTGTCCTGGAACTCACTCTGTAGACCAGGATGGCCTTGAACTCAGATATCCACCTGACTCTGCCTCCAGAGTGCTGGGATTAAAGGTGTGCGCCACCATTCCTGGCTGCTTTTCTCTTCTAAGCCTAGCTTTCAGTGGTATAACATAGCTGTCTCCTCAGAGGGATAATACATAATTTATTCTGAAGCCAAATAAGTGGCTGGGCCCAGGAACACAGGCTCAGGGTCTCCCCGCTCTATGATCCAGTATGGAAGCAGGGTCCAGTTTCATGGTGTTTTATAGTAACAGAACAAAGAAGGTCACAGATCAAGACACTTTTCAAATCTATTGATGGAAACCATCAGAGGCAGTTCCAGTGAAGCTCTGTCATGGGTCTCATTTCCTGTCTGATGACACACTTAGCTTTTGGGTTGGTGGAAGCCAGGGTCTGCTAAATTAATCCATTCCAAAAGGGCTTTATCTGTTAGTCACAGCTTGTTAAGTCTGACAAGGAGGTGGGCAAAGAATGACCCTTAGGGTTTGAAACTAGCCCGAGATATCACCACAGTTCTAAGGAGGCACACTTTTTTCCAGAATTTCTCGTTCACAGTTCCTTGTTGACTAAGTGTGGCATTTTGTGCATGTGGGAGCCACACGTTATCAAATTTTATAACATCCCTCACAGCTAGGAGGTCCTTCCTAGGATCTGATGGAGATGAGTTGAGGTGATAATCAGGGCAATCTTAAGGAGAGAGGAATAGCTGGCGAGGCCATAGAGGAAGACACCCCTCCATCAGTGAGCCTGCTGCATCTGATAACATTTACATGTGGCATATAGTCGGACTTATATTAAAATAAGCAAGAATGCCAACAATGAAGGAAACATTTTATTTTATTTTATTACGTTTTATAAAATCTTTATTGACCAAGAATTCACCTAGTATACAATTGGCCTGTTTGCACAATTTGATAGACTTTAGTCCAGCATCTTCATAGACCCATGACACCATCACCACTTTCTATTTTAGAACATCGCTGTCTTCAATTTCATACACACATATAATGTATGGTGATTACATTCCACCTTAGTTTTTTAAATGAACATAATATTTGCAATTGTAACCCTTTTTAAGTTCACAATTCAGTGGCATGAATTACATTTAAGATATTAATTACACTCATGATATTCATTAATTATACTCATGATATTAATTACATTTGTGGTATTCATTGATTACATTTGCAATATTCATTCAATAACTATATTTATGATATGATTTATTACATTCATGATCTTATGTCCTGATACTACTGTCTGTTTGTGGGGCTTTTCCATCACACAAAACAGAAACTCTGTACTTAGGAAATCATTGCTC
>CABHPH010127621.1:0-61276 GCA_902168325.1 Peromyscus nudipes
ACCTCTCCACACCGAGGGCACTCAGCGGAGCGGGCACTCCGAGCCCAGCGTCCTGGGCCGGAGTGAGGATGGCACTCTTGTGCCCATCTACCTCAGCCCTCTGATTAATAGTGCCTCTCTCCCTCGCCTTGTCTTTCATGCTTCTCATTGCTGTGGCTCTAGTTTAGTTCTTCTCCCTAGATTCTTTTGCCCAGGGTGTGTGAACACCACCGCCCCAGTTATTTGCTGACTTTGGAACCTGAGAACCCTTTGCATTCATCTGGTCTTTTCACATTCCAGAGGTTTAAATTAACGTAGGCCATGGGGGTTGCCACAGTGGCTGCCTTTTCCCAGCGACTTGCAGAGTTTGTGCTCCATTTTTCTCATCCATGATATGAACAGGCTTTGAAGCTCTTAGAAGGTACCTCCTGAGCAAAAATGTCCAAAGGTGTCATTTTACTTCTGATATATGAATTATTTGTATTGAATTCATGTTTGGGGCCACATGTAGAAAAATCTTAGGGATGTCCAAGAGAGACCAGGTATAGAATTCTTTTCGATCTGCTTTCCAAACTTGGTTTCCCCACTCCCTTTGCAAACGGGTAGGAATTTCCAGGTTAGTCTGTAGTTTATCTTACATTCAATTAAATACTAATACTGTTACACCTGTGGTAACAAAACGTATTTCGATTACAAGAGTTGTGTGGCATAGTGCAGTATTGAAACTTAGAAAGAAAAGTAGTTTTCTCCCTTTTCCCCATTGGCGGTTTCCGAGCCTTACACTAACTTTGTGAGTTTTCTGGTTGAGCCTACACAATGGCACTTGACTTTGTGCTTCGCCAGCCTGAAAGCTGCTGCTCAGAAGGCTTTCCAGAACGATTGGGAGCCCGTTCACTTCACAAGGCCGACAGAACACTTTCTCAGAGTGGCCAGGAAATAAGAATTCCTGAGTTACTGCAAAATAACCAAGAAGTTAGGGTCCCTCACAACCCGTCTCCCAGCTGTCCCCATTTCTGAGTTAACCAAATCTCTTTACTCTTGCAGAACTGACCTTCCAGAAAATGACAAAAGTTTCCAGGATAGAAAAAGGCTTTTGTCAGCTGGGTTTTCTTTTTATAGTGAGGGTGTATGTTTTATTGTTGGTTTTGCAAACAGTGAGTGTTTATAACCATTCTTGTCTTTCTACTCAAGCATCCCTGCCTTGTCTATTAAATCAGTTTTTAAATTGGCCTTATCCATTGGCTTCTAGTGTCTGCCTAACTTTAGCACTGGAACAGATTTAGAACTGTTTCACTTTAGCATAAATACATCTCTTTGTTTCACTGCCTCTTAAGATTACTTTATAAACTACCCTTTATTGGGCCAGTGAGGTGGCCCAATTTGATTTGAGTCTCTGGGACCCACATGGTGGAAGGAAAAAACTGACTCTTGAAAGTTGTACTTTGAACTGGGCAGTGGTGGCACACACCTTTAATCCCAGAACTGGTGAGACAAAGGCAGGCGGATCTCTGAGTTTGAGTCCAAATTGGTCTACAGAGTGAGTTCCAGGACAGCCAGGGCTACACAGAGAAACCCTGTCTCAAATTAACCAAAAAAAAAAAAAAAAAAAGGGCTGGAGAGATGGCTCAGTGGTTAGAAGTATTGACTGCCCTTCCAGAAGACTCAGGCTCAGTTCCCATCACCCACATGGCAGCTCACAACTGTCTGTAACTCCAGTTTCAAGAGATCTGACACGCTCAACAGACATATATGCAAGCAAAACACCAATGCACATAAAATAAAAAATAAAAACAAGTCATTAAAAATTGTTTTAAAAAGTTGTACTCCAACCTCAAGTGCACATTATGGTACTTGTGTGCCAACACACATACACACACATTTACATTGTGTGTGTATGTATGTTTGTATTTCCTTTACTGCAATGGGAGATTCTCTATCAGATTATGTTTTAGTTGATTTTTAAAAATTTATTATTTCAGAGCTAGAGAGTTACTTGGTCCGGTGGTTAAGAACACTGATTGCTCTTACGGAGAACCCAGATTGGGTTCCCAGAAGCCCTCATGGTGGCTCACAACCACCCAGTTCTAGGGAGTCTGGAGTCCTCTTTTGACCCCTTTGGATACTAGGTGTGCACATGGTGCACATACATGTGTATATGCAAAACACTCATACGCATAAAGTAAAATAAATCTAAAATTTACTTGTTTTAAATTACATTTGATTTCTAAATTATAAAACCACAATTCAGACCATAAAAATAATATAATAGCACCAGGTATGATAGAAAGCAACTGTAATCCCAGCATTTTGGGAGATAGAAGTAAAAGAATTGGGAGTTTGAGGTCATCCTTAGGTACATAATGAGTTTGAGGCTAGCCTAGGCTACAAGGACCCTATCTCCAGAAAAGTATGGTGGATACAATCTTGGTACCATGGTTGATAGTGTTTGTTTTAGTCATAGGTTGCTAGAAAGAGTAATTCTAATTCACATTAGTCATGTTACTAGAGTATTCAAATAAGAAAAATCTATAAATGTTCTGTGTTCTTGGTACCACCACACACACCAGGTTCTGATGAAAGAGTATCTCAAGAGATTCCACCTTAATTAAATCCTACTAAGGAGAAGGGTAGAAGGAAGGGGTGTTAACAGATGGAGGCCATTAATTACATGATGGAAGATAAACAGGATGTTGATTCATGTGGAAAGATCTCAAAGCTCTGACCTCATAGTTAAGATCAAGGAAAGGATACCTGGCAAACACTCTTAGAGTTGAACTTTAACAGGGACCTGGTGGAAGATTCCTTTTCTGGTATTTGACTGGTGTTTATTGAGCTTAGCTTTGCAGAATGTGATGCCAAGATGAGACTTGTGTTAGGAAATTTAAGAGAAGAAGTTCCCAAGAAACCTTCCAGGAACCTTCTGGCTTTATTGATTATGGGAGAGCACCAAAGGCAGACTGTTGTCAGGGGGGCCAGGGCTGTGAGTTACTGTAGGGAAGTAAGTTTCTGGAAGACACTTTCCAAAGTTGTTGACAGCAAGATTGCTAGGGATAGTAGAGAATGCAAACACATTCAAGGCTTGCTGGACAGCCCTCAGCCTCATATCCAATCCTCTGTGCTGTACCTGTGTCTCCTCATGTCCTCAAAGCTCAGGGTGGGACTTAATTACCCACCATGCCTTGTATCCATAGGCCTTTGGCCTATTTTAGGGGCCAACTTTTAGCCTACTGCTGCCATGAAAGTTCTTTTTCTAGACAGCCTGAGTGAATTCTCACTTCCTCTTGGGACATGCTCCAGTGGGACTATGGCTGTGTTGTGCATTTGAGCATCTGCCATTGTGTGTCATTTTCTCTCCAGTGTGGTCTTTGGGGGCAGGCCAGGCGTGAAACTTCTAAGCTGTCCATGGGAAGTGCTTTGCAAAGGCTTGATATTTGATCCATTTTATGTTTCTGCATCTATGGTATGTTGAAAACAGAGTTGCTGTTTGTCACTCATCTGGCCCCTGATTTAGTGAGATGATGCTTCAGGAGGCAAAGGGAAATAGCAAATACTGTATGGTTGGAAGCTATCGTGAACTAGGGTGTTCTGTCTCCGACTGAGCCAGATCTAGAGAAAACTGCTACTTGCACATGAACTTCTGCCTTGGAATGGGGCCACTGTCCCAGCTTTGAGGTTGTAGATATAGTTACACCAGGTGGGTCTTTGGAAAGAATGTTTACTACAGCCAGGCCCCTACAGTTCTCTGTATCCACTTTGACGGCAGTTGGTGCTAGTGAGTTTTAAGGTTAGAAAGATATGAAAGGAATTTTAAGCCAGGGCCAAAGGATGGGATGTAGGTGGGAGAACCATCTTTGAATTTGTTGCTTGGCAAGAGAAGTGGGGATTACTTTGGGTATAAATGGCAGATGTTGTTCTGTGTAACTAAATCAGAGGAACTAGCCATGAGCGTCCTGTGCACTGGGCAGAGTTGCATCGGCCACAGGCTGTGAGTGGGCATCTAAGGCACGGGTGCTTACTTGTACAGTGCTTAATGGATGTGGCTCTTAGTATGTTCTTGGCCCCGATGGTGCATCCTGGTGGTGTGCCCTTGCCCCCTTTGCAGTGGGTGCTTGTCCTCATTATGTCTGCTCACCTCTCTTGGTGTGCCTCATTCAGAAGCCCCTTGGTCCTGAGCAGGTCAGTGGACTTGTCATCACGTGAGGAGTTGGATCTTTCTGAGGAGAGCTTGTCTCAGGGTATCCTGAGGCAGCAGGGAGGTGGCTGGCAGGTGCAAAGACATTCTTTCTGTCCACTGCTAGTGTAGTTCAGTTGTCTTGTCCAGCAGGATAGTGCCTGGCTTTGGTTTTGCACAGGGGTCAGAAAACTCTGGCCACCGCCAGTTTTCCCACATCACGTGTGCCTGGAGCTTGGAGCTGCTCATTCCCCTGTGGATGGGGGGATGGGTGCTTTGGCTCTGAAAGTTCAGAAGAAAATCCTAAGGCCAAGGTACTTACCAACCAGCCCTTCTCAGAGAGTATGCCTCCTGGTCCCAGGAGCAGAGGCTTAGGGGTGCGAGGTGTCTGCTGCTTCCCAGGCAGCAATGGAGGAGTCATGGTGATCCCTTTTCAGAGCTTTCTGCACTTTGCTTATTCAGTGATTCCCTCCTCTGCATACTCTGGGCTACTGGCCAATGGGAGGGTCTATATGGCTAAATGCCAGCAGGCTGCCCCTGTTCAGGTGCAAGCTGACTCTCATTAGGCCTTGTGGGGGGGGGGGGCGGCTCACTTGGAGCTTGCTGTGGGAAGGAGCAGAGCTGCTGGTCAGGCACTGCATTTTCTTAGAAGATGCTTGATGCCTTCAAGCTTAGGAAATGCAGCTATGGAGCTTCAGTGCAGCACCCCGTACCCATGGAGATGGCTTTGAGATAACCCACAAAACATCTTAGGGTAGGGTGTGCCCCAGCATTCCCACTGCCCTTGTTCTGGTGGGTCCTTACTTCCTTGGCATTGGGCTCTACACTGTTGTTCTAGCTTTGCAAATCAGGCCTGGGTGGCCAGCTCCTCACTGTCTGTGGCCTGAGGTAGGTTTTCCCAAGCAGATGAGGAAAGGTAAGTGCAATGGGGTACTGGATAATATTTAATGAGAGGGAAGAAGAGGAGAAGCTGAGGGCCTGCTTTTTGAGCTGAGCAAGAAGGTAAAGAAGAGTTTGATGCTGTTTACCCTATGGTCGCGTGTGGGGAGGGTAGAGGCCACCTGTAAGTTGATGGGATTTTAGTAGCCTTGGAGATTATGGAGGGGATTTCACAGGTGAAGTGTGAACCTCTGATTTGGCTGACCTGGCCAGAATGCCCTGGACTGCCAACCTATTAGCCAGAGTGGAGAGACTGGTGTTCGGGCCTTGAAGACTATGGAGCCAGGAAAGGCTTTCCTTTAGGCACACTGGTCCAGATCCTTCTCAATGCTTACATTTCTTTCCTGTTTCTCTTTTCTCCTGCCTAGCTGCTGATGGCAGTAGCCTCTTAGATATACGCTCTGTCAGAAAGGAGGCAGTATGTACTGGAGATTGTGTGGGGGTCTTCTGTATCTAATGTACCTAGCAGGGAAACCACCTGAGAAAACCTGGGGGATGGATAACTCCTGTGGTGATGCAGATGTTCATGGCATTTTCATTTACACAGGTGGTGGGCTCTGGTGCCATTGGGAAGTCTCTCTCCCTCGAAAGGCTCCTGTCTACTAAATCAGTAGGACACTACAGTGGACCTCAGCTCAAGGAACCTGCACTGGGTGAATTCCAAACATGCTGGTTCCATGAGAAGACTCGGGAGCCTCAATTGTGGGGTCCGGTTCACAAATCTCACATCTTGCAAGCTTCACTGGTGCCCTCAATTCTAGTTTCCAGCTAGAGGCGGGAGTAAGGAAAGCACCATCTGTGGCAGGGATACTTTCCTCAAGTCACATCTCTGAGAGCTCTCAGGGGTGGGGGGTGTCGAGGCCATACGAAGGGTCGCAGTGATCAAGAGCCCTAACACACCCCTTACCCCACAGTCTCACCTAGAGGGGTGGGTGCTGTGTTTCCCCTGTTCCAGGGTGGCTTGGGTGGTCAGGTGGACTGGCAGCATGGGTGCCACAAGAAAAGTGAAATGAGTGCTCGGCTCTCCTGAACTCCATTGCGCTGGCAGGAAGAGGCCGAGGTGTGTGGAGGGGGCTGGTGGATACATGGCAGGCCTGGGAAGCAGGAGTCTAGAGTCTGGCCTCACTCTACAAATCTGTGTCTCTTACAAGCCTCCTGGGTCTCTGGGCCTCAGTATCCTCACTGCAATTGATATCTAAGACCTCTTCTGGATCAAAGATGTGACAGATATGTATAAAACAAAGCAAGAAAGTCCGTGTGTGGCTGTGGCACTTGAATTGGGTAGTTTCAGAGTAGAATCGAAGCATTTGTGTTTAGGTTGATAGTGCGTGTTGGTGCACACAAAATTCAATGCATTTGTCTTTCAGTGGGGACAGTTGATGGGGTAGTCTTTGGTTTACAACACTGCACTTCATTCTGATTCTCTCCTAGTGGCTGTGCCTTTCTGTCCCCTTCTCCCATGGGGATAGGAGCAGGTGCATCTGAACCTTGAGAGTGACACTCTGCAGCTGCAGCTTCACCTTAGGGTCTTGCCTGAGGCATCATGATTTTAACCCTTGTCTGCATGCTATTTCCAGAATCCTGAGGCTGAGTTAGGGTCACGCCCTAGAGGACAGCAACAGCACGGGACCGTGTTACCATTGGCTAATGACCAGCCATACTAGGTCTTTCCCCACCAGAGACACAGGCTTGAGACAAGTTTGTTTCTGGAGGTTATCTCCCACTCCTTTGAAAACAGATTTGTGGAGTTAGGCCTCCTGGGAGCATGTTTGACTTGGCAAGGCCAAGGCAGCCACCTCAGAGGCCTGAAAGCTGCCCTGCCTAGTTCAGTGACCAATAGCTCAGGCTCAGGGTTCCTTCCTGCTGCAGGCTTGGGGCTCAGCCTCCACATTATACCCACTCAGTGCCAACTTGGGCATCAGCAACCTGTCCCACATATGTGGACTGGTGGCGTGTATGCGTGGGGGGAGTTGGCTTTCATGTAATGTTCAGAGCTAAGTCCAGTGATCCTTTTTATGCCTTTGGAGAGAAAGGGACATGTTTCCAGCCAGTGCTGCCACAAGTAGGTCAGACCCAGATTCCCTGAGAAGTGGGGAAGGAAGGAAGGACTGGCAGAGACACGTGGTTGTCGAGGAAGCAGTCTTCATTCTCATGCTTTTATGGAAAACAGAACCTTCCCACCACACAGCACAGGCTTTTCCTAAGTCATGATCGGACTAAAGAGAAGAGAAAAGAGACTCCAGTGCTGGGTCTTGGCTGCTCCCTGGCTGCTCTTTGAATCTGCTGGGGTTCAAAAGTAGCCTCCTTCCGCATCTTGAATGCTCTTGGCACAGGTGACACTGTGGGCCCAGCTTCATTTAGCCCCAATTGCTGTAGTCAACATCTTGATAGGCCTCTTGAGGGCCTGGTATGGAGGTGCATGCTTTTAATCCCAGCACTCAGGAGGCAGAGACAGGTGGATCTCAAGGCCAGCTAAGCCTATATAATAAGATAGTGTCTCAAAAAAATAGTAAAAAGTCATCTTACTGATTTTATGAGTGAATTGAGGCTTCTATTTGGATTTTGGGTTTTTGTTGTTGTTTTTGTTTCTTTTATTTTTCTTTTTTCTTTTTTTGGTTTTTTCGAGACAGGGTTTCTCTGTGTAGCTTTGCGCCTTTCCTGGAACTCACTTGGTAGCCCAGGCTGGCCTCGAACTCACAGAGATTCGCCTGCCTCTGCCTCCCGAGTGCTGGGATTAAAGGCGTGCACCACCACCGCCCTGCTGTTTCTTTTATTTTTGTTTTTGAAACCAGGGTTTCTGTGTAACAACCCTAGATATCCTGGAACTCACTTGGTAAACCAGGCAGGCCCCAAACTCACAGAGATCCACATACCTCTGCCTCACTAGTGCTGGGATTAAAGGCGTGCGCCACCACGCCTGGCTTGTATTTGGATTTGTGTGTTCTGGTTTTCTCTATTTCCGTGTTAGGATGGAGACCCTGAGCTGCATTCCCAACACTAGGATATGCAGTGCTGGAGGCTCATTGTTGTCAGTCTTCCAACACACCCTTGCAAACATGAGCACAGCCTAGAATGCTCCCACAGTGGACCCTAAGCAGCACTGCCATGCGCATCATGGTGGAAATATGTGGGATAGAGGGCTTGGCCTTGGACTTTGGCCCTTACTGTGGAGTTGAGATCTCCCACAGACAGCTCCTAAAGGATTTGATATGAGTGGTGCTCATACTTCACTACCTCTTTCTCCAGACTCTGGCCTTCATGGCTGCCCAGGCACCTGACCTGCTTTAAGGAAGCCCTGCTTTAAGGAAGTAGCCACCGGAGGAAACTGGCCAGAGAGCTGTGACAGCATGCACAGAGGAAGTGATCCTCCACTTTCCCTTGATTCTTGTGAGTGTCTGAGTGTGAGCCTAGACTTTGGAGTTTTAGAGAGATTATGAATATTTTAGAAACTGGACTTCTTTTTTTCCTCCCCTGAAACAGGGTTTCTCTGTATAACAACCCTAGCTGTCCTGGAACTTTGCTTTGTAGACCAGGCTGGCCTCAAACTCACAAGAGATATGCCTATCTCTGTCTTCTAAGTGCTAGAGACTGGACTTTTAAAGTTGGAATTTTTAAAGACTGGGACTTTCAAAGTTTGGAATATGTTTTGTATTTTGATATTGATATTAATGACATCTTGGGGACAACAAGAAAGGAAAGGTTATGGCTTAACAGTGATGTGTTTGTGTGTCAAATTGATAACTGGTCGGTTGTGCTGATTAATTTTGTGTCAGCTTGCCATAATCTAGAATCATTTGGGAAGAGGGAACCACAATTGAGAGAATACTCCCACCAGATTGGCCTGTGGGCCAGCTGGTGGTTCATTTTCTTAACTGATGAATGATGTGGGACAGCCCAGCTCACTGTATGGTGTCATTCCTGGGCTGGTGGTCCAGGGTGCTATAAGAAGGAGGTGAGCAAGCCATGGAGAACAAGCAAGTAAGCAGCACTCTTCCATAGCTTCTACATCAGTTCTTGCTTCCAGGTTCCTGTCCAGTGTTTCTTCTCTGACTTCCTTCATGATGGACTGTGGTGTGGAACTGTAAGCTGAAATAAACCCTTTTCTCCCCAAGTCATCTTTGGTTATGGTGCTGAATCACAGCAATAGAAACCCAGCTAAGACAGGGAAATTCACCCTACCACCTCTGGACATAGCCCAGTGAGGACCACTGCCCTGCCTGCTGCCACAGCTTTGCTTTCCAGCCGGGCCATTCCTGTCCCTAGGTTTATGTAGGAGCCTCCTTGCCTGATACCCCCCCTCCCTGTTTTCAATTCCAAGGTCTTCTGTCCTGCTGCTCTGAGCACATGCTACCTTCCCTGGGTGGCCAGGAGTGCTGATGGTGGGGACTTTACACATAAGGCTCTATATGTCACATAAGGCTACATATGTGTTCAGGTTCTGTATTCCATCCTACCCTCCAGCCTGGCTCAGCAAAGTTTTTGAACTACTTTGGTCTTGTTTTTCTGAAAGTCTCCAAATCTCAAGTGCTTCTTAACTGGATGCAGATAGAGGGTCCCCATAAAGTACATACCTTGCCCTTCCTTTGTGACTGTGTTTTAAGCAAACAGGACATTGGGCTCCAAGCACAGAATACTGCCTATAAGAGTTTGAAGCTGTAAGAAGGTTCCTTGGGCTGGGCAGTGGTGGCACACACCTTTAATCCCAGCACTCAGGAGGCACAGGCAGTAGGATCTCCCAAGTTCGAGGCCAGCCTGGTCTACAGAGTGAGTTCCAGGACAACCAGGGCTACACAGAGAAACCCTGTCTCAAAACAAAATTCTTTTCAGGTTACTTGGGATGCTGTCCCCATATTGCCACTTCTAGAGCTTGTAGCTAAGTCTTTAGTTTGTGGTGGTGAGCCTCAGCTCTAAGATGGCGAGACATTGGGCAGAGTCCAGCTCTTTGCTGTTAGACATTTACATTGTGGCCAGGCTCTCACTTCAAGTACTCTGAGGAAGTATTGTCATTCCAACTGACCATTTGCCTGGAAGAGGCCTCTGTTCATGTGTGTTCTTTTGTTTTGATTTTGTTTTCGAGACAGGGTTTCTCTGTGTAACAGTCCTGACTGTCCTAGAACTTGCTTTGTAGACCAGGCTGGCCTCAAACTTGTAGAGATCCACCTGCCTCTGTCTCTGCCCCTAAGTGCTGGGATTAAAATGCGCCACTGCCACCTGACCAGGTGTGTTCTTTTCCAGGCCAGAGGGGCTTTGGACTAGAGTGCAGATCTAGAGGGGAGATCTAGAGGGGAAGTCTTTCAAAAGCTGCCTCATACAGGGCATTTTCAGTGAGAGCCAGCTACACCCAGCACATGAGCTGGCCAGACTCTGCAAGTAAACATGGCTGGGCTGAAGCTCAGCACCCTTCAGGTTTTCAGGCCAAGTGCCAATGCCAGCTCATCCAATGCTAGTGGTTCCTTTGATCTGCCAAAATGGCCTGTGCCCTCATCCTTCAGGTCTTGGGAGGCCTAGGTCACTTTCGTGTAGTCTTGTGCCACTTGTCATTCTGGAAGTCTCCAGGAGGCTGCTGAGTGAGGGTACTCAATAAACAGCTTCTTCCCAGTTCTCCCTTTCCTTCCTCCCCCCCTTCCTCCCTCCCCCTTCTACTCTGGAGGACTTTAGGCTTCTTGTTGCCAGGAGAGACTAGGCTCTGAAGCCATGGCCATCATGACAAGAGAGGCCCCTTAGAGTATCCTGGGTAGGGATGAACCCATTACCCTATTGATTTTTTTTTTTTCTTGACCGATCAGTGGTCTGTTAAGGGGGCATTGAGCCATGAATATTCCTGAGCATGGTGCTGTGGAAATGTCACACTCCAGGGGGCATTTCCACATGAGCAGAAGGGAGAACTCTGTGGTGGTGCCATTTCTTTGTCCAGACTTCAGCCTGCTTGTGACTCTGTAATGTGACAATAATTGCCATTGCTCTTGACTGGGGTCCAGAAGACTGAGAGACTGGAAGGCAGGGCCCCAGGTGGCCTTAAGGAAAGGCCATGTGACAGAATGGAGAGCCTTGGGGTAGTTTGACCTGTATGTTGTCCTTCGATGAAGTGATGAGGATGAAGTCGGGAGGGCTAGGGAGTTAGACATTCATGTTGGGTGGAACAGGGACCATGGGAAGAGAAATGCACTTAGGGTGAGCAACTGGCTTCCATCGTCCCTGCCTCCCAGACCTTACTGATTTGATGTCAGCCACAGCTCAGGTTTCTCACTTTGATATGAGCCTGTGGATGTTGGAAGGAACCCTTGGAAGCACCAGTTTTTATTGCCCCAATACAGAATGTCTATGAAGACAGCCTCTGAAGGCTCATTGCTTTGTGACTGAGGTCTCTATGAGCTCCGCTACTCATGGGCAGATACATCCAAGCGGTTCAGGGAACCCCACACACTACCCTAGGCCCCATGCTGTCCTCTGCACCTTGACTAGTCAGCTGCTCTCACTGGGTAGCAAGTACAGCATTTTTCAACGGTCTGCACCTACAGGAACTTCATGGGACCCGTGTCTGATCAGGGAAGCCAGTGTGCACTATTGATTTATGGACTCAGCTTTTTTCCCTGTTATTGGGCATATGGCCTTTCTGATTGGAAAGCTGGGGTGGTGGCCTCCCCTTAGCAGAGACCTTAGAACCCACTACATCTCTTGGATTGCTGTCCCTGGATAGCTGTAGAAGCAGGTATCAGGCTGCATCAGTGGAAGAAGGCTCACCTTTATCAGCTTGTGTGAGTCCATACCAGAAGGTCTGCATCCCTGTTGGACTTAGCAACCTCCAAATTACATGCAGCCAATCTGTGACAGGTCTGGAGTAGGGTGTGAGAGAGACTCGCTGACCCACGCCCTGGGTGGGGGTGTGTCCTCGTAGCTTTTGTGCATCGCCCTCTTTGGTAGTCCCCAACGCTACACCTCCTCCGACCCCAGCCAGACCAGTGGCTCGCATACTGGACATCTGTTTCCAGCAGGTCTGTATGGTGTGAGATAGCATGTGGAGCTGAATGTGCCCCATACTGGAGGAGGATGTCCTCCATGGGGATAGCGATGGTGAGCATGTGAGGAGAGCAGTCCTGAAGTGGAGCTACTGCCCTGTCCGAGTCAGCAGGAAGATGTATAGGTTGTCCTATAGATGGTTCAGATTCCACAAACCACTGACCACAGAGCAAGGGTTTCCTTAGTGATCATAGTCACTGGGAAAGCCCAAGGGCTGTGGTTCAGCAGGAAATGAGGGTACCCTGTGTGGTCACATTACCACTGCCTCAGGCTTCACTTGTTGCTGTAGGAGCCTCCTGACAGGAGGCTTCGGGCTCAGCAGTGGAGATGCTTTCTCCAGTGTACCTGCTACTTGACTCCCAGGTCTTAGGTTTCTGCTTCAGGATGCCCTGGAACAAGGAGAGTGGGCTGCCAAGGCCTGAGTCTCCAGAGCCTCAGAAGTTGAGCCATGGAGCAAGGTGCGGTACACACCCGTAATCCCAGCACTTTACTTGGGAGGCTGAGGCAGGAGAATTATGAGTTCAAGGCCAGCCGAGGTTACATGGCAGGGTCAAAAGCCGTCCTGGTCTACACAGCTGTCCTGTCCTATGATGGGGATGGGTATCAAACCTTAGCTGTTTCTCCGAGTCTTTTGAAGCTGGAGCAATATCTGGTTGGCTTAGATCAGTAGACACAGGAAGACCTGTTTTAGATCAAAATGGAGGCCGACAGGATCAGAGAATGCTCTGAAGTTCCCTAAGGCAGGTGCATGAGCAGTTGTGGATCCTGCACTGGTGTAGTTGAATTAGGTCTGGCCTGACTCTGACTGCAGGACTGCTGCTTTCTACACAAGAACTGACAGCATTTTGTTCTTTTAGGATGAAACGGGTGCCTATTTAATCGACAGAGATCCCACCTACTTTGGACCTGTACTGAACTACTTGAGACATGGAAAGCTGGTTATTAACAAAGACCTCGCAGAGGAAGGTAAGTGTCCATTTTCAACGGACACGTGAGCTCTGCACTGGGACCTGGTAGAGGTGCTGGTTGGTTCCGTGAAGTTGCAGGTTGAGACCTGCTGCTGTCACATCAGTTGGTCTGAGTTGGATTGTGGAGCTTCTTTCCCGAAGCGCCTCTCTTTTTTCTTTGGGGTGTCGTTAACTCTCTGGTTACTGTGTTACCGTGTGGATTGTTACCTGGATCTGGTTCTGTCTGGAGTTGTGAGAGCCATGCTTGGTGGCCTGCGCCTTTCCTACTTCATTCCCTGAACTCTGCCCTTCCCAGATTGCCCACGTTGCCATGTCGTATGTTATCCTGAGCTGTCCGTTAGGAGTGGGAGAGCTAAAGAGATGAGAGAGGTCTGTACAGGTGAGGCAGCCTGAAAGCAGGGCCCTGGCATTCTAGTTTTTAGTTTCTGGGAAGTTTGAGTCTTGTGTGGGACATTAGATGGCAGGCTGTGGGGCAAGCCTTGGAGCCAGGAGTGACTCCAGTCAGTTCTGGTTTCATTTGAGCAGGGTAAAATGTGCTATATGTGATATGCAGGATTCCATGGCTTCCACATTGTTCTGGCATCTTCAGGTTCCCAACAGGAAGAGCCAATAGCACAACCAGACAGCTTCCAGGCTGCAGAGAAAAAATGCCAGTTATCTCCCAGTATCTGTGGGCTCAGAGCAGATGTTCTGCTGCCATGTGTCACCTGTAGTGACAGGGCCGTAAGTATGTCCAGTAAACTGACCTTCATTCAGTCCTCCGCCTCTGCTGAGTGCTGAGAACTGAGAGGACTGAGGATGTTAGGGCAAGCTGGGCACAAGGACTTCAGGTCGGGGACGGGTGGGTGCAGGGATGGAGGGCTGGCCTGGTAGAAGTCACAGTCGTTACCTCTGTTTCAGGCGTGTTGGAGGAAGCAGAGTTTTACAATATCACCTCACTAATAAAACTTGTAAAGGACAAGATTAGAGAGCGAGACAGCAAGACATCACAGGTGAGACGGGGGCTGATCTACCAGCAGCTTCCGGGGCCGAGGTGCATAAGCAGATTTAGTTTCCCTGTGTGGTCTTGGACCAGAACGGGACCATCCTCGTCCTGGTGTCCCGGGTCTTGCTCTCTTCTTCCTCATGTGCCATGAAGGGCCCACTGCAGTCAGTGGGGACAGGCAGTGTATGGAGGGTGTGTGGTGAAGGCATGGAGGAGAGGGAGGCCGTGTGAGGCAGTGGGGTGCTGGAGAGCAGAGGCCCTCTGATAGGTGGGTATCCAGACCTAGTCTGCACGTTCGAAGGCCTGTGGCTAGCGTGGCAGAGAAGAGAGCATGGCTGAGCTGGGAGGGAGGTGGGCACGGAGACGGGGGATCTGGGCAGTTACTGGGAGGAGTTGGGCTTCCTAGGCCCTCTGCTGCCCATCAAGTGTGTGTGTGTGTGTGTGTGTGTGTGTGTGTTGTGAGTGCTCTGTGAGGTAGGCAGCGGCCCCACCTTCTCCAAGGAAGGCCTCAGTGGGTTTCAGCATCGGTTTGATCAGCAAGCTAGCTCTGCACTTGAGAGTGGTTGCGCCCTCACCCACCTCATGAAGTGAACGCTGGCAACACCCTGACTTGGTCTCCTTAGCACCTCTCACTGCCTCGCCCTGTGATCAGCCTTCCTGACGGGCTTCTCTTGGGCACTTTTGCACTGAACTTCCCTCTTCCCTCTGGCTCACTGACGACCTGACCAAGCCTTCTGCCCTCCACTGGGCCCGCTCAGGGGCAGGAGGGCTCTGAGGAGGAAACTTCTCGTCGTCATGGCATTAGAAAGGTCCTGAGGGTTCCCCATCCTCCTCGGTTTGCCACCTCCTTCCCCTTTATCCCAGTCCCACTCAAGACCATGTGATATGTACTGCCCCAGTCTCTGTCTGCACTGGAGGTAGAAGGGGCCCTCCTGGCAGGCCTGGCCTCACGGAAGCCTAGAGCCGCTGCCATTGGATGCCTTGCTGGTGAGGCTCTTGGGTGACAGTCGCCAGTGTGTGACTGTTACCCACGTGCCGCTAACATGAAACAACCCGAGCAGCAGCAACCTGGGACCCTTATGTCCCGTATGTGCTGGGGGCTCTAGAAGGGCACACTTGTCTCCTGGTTGTCCCACCCCACACCTAAGACCAGTCTGCCTGGAACTGCCCAGGGACGCTCTGTTGGACAGGAATAGTGAGCAAAAGATTATGTAGCCCTGCATATAAAGGTTTTCTGGCCAGGCGTGGTGGTACACGTCTTTAATCCTGCCAGCACTCAGGAGGCAGAGGCAGACTAATCTCTGAGTTCGAGGCCAGCCTGGTCTACAGAGTGAGTTCCAGGACAGCCAGGGCTACACAGAGAAACCCTGGCTCAAAAAAACAAAACAAAAAAGGTTTTCTGTGTATTCATATCTAGCCACAGGTGCCCTGAGGATTTCAGGAACATGACTCGTTTCATTTTAGAATTTAGAAGTAGAAATATTTTTAAAGGTCAACCGGAAAGCTGCAACAGCAGCTGTTGAGGCTGTTGGTTGGATGTGTGGATTGTTCAAGGTTGCTGTGGATGCTGACTGACCTGTGGCAGGATGCGGTTAGAGTTGCTTGGGTGTGTGGGGGCCTGACCTCTGGGGGTCTGTCCTTGCAGATGCCGGTGAAGCACGTGTACCGTGTGCTGCAGTGTCAGGAAGAGGAGCTCACACAGATGGTCTCCACCATGTCAG
This sequence comes from Peromyscus nudipes, assembly GCA_902168325.1. Classification (NCBI taxonomy): domain Eukaryota; kingdom Metazoa; phylum Chordata; class Mammalia; order Rodentia; family Cricetidae; genus Peromyscus; species Peromyscus nudipes. Next base: position 15,781 of record CABHPH010127621.1, read on the forward strand.
ACGGCTGGAAGTTCGAGCAGGTGATGAGTGGGGCCATGGGAACCCGTAGATCACGGGCCTTCCCTAGTCCTTATCCTCCCAGGCTCTCTTTGTGGCGCCTTTCTAATGGCAGCTCTTCCCTTGAGTTTGTTGTGTCCAGCACTGCCTCCATGTGCGGAGCTCAGCTCCTGAGTTCTTCCTGCCCCCACACACATCAGTGCTGGCCGGGCTCTGCCCTCCTGGGGTCTGGAGGGTCATATGGACTGCATATGTGTGTGCTTTGTACCCAGACCCTGTTAGAATCACATCAGAGGGTTGGGCAGGAGCAGATGTCACCATGGCAGAGCCTGCCCCTCATATCCCTGGCATGTGGCCCAAGAAAGGCTGTACGCTGGAAAGTGGCTGTCACCGTTTCTGGATCTGTGAACTGGGTCGCCTAATTTGGAGCCAAGTGCCTTTTGCTCTGTTGTCTTGTGACTTCTGGCTGGAGGAGAATCTCCTCCCATAACCAACTTGAAGACTTTGTCCTCAGCCGTCCGAGGTGATCCTAGGCACACAGCACAGGCGCTTCTCTTCCCCTCAACGCTGACCTTTGTGCAGTCACCCTGGGGACCTCCATTCTTTCTGGTGAAACCCAGAGAGCCTGAGTCATGCTGGCTAGTAAGGTGCACTCTGCTTCCCCAAGGCAGGCCTAGTACTAGATTGACAAGCTTTCAGAGAACCAGGGTGAGGCCCAGTCCCTTTGAGGTGGTCAGTCCAACCTAGGGTCACCCAGGGGTCAGTGACTAGGTCAGAATAGAGCTACCTTGTGTGAGGCTACAGAGTCCCTGGGAGACATGGGTTGATGTGTTCCCTTCAGTGGGACCTCCCATAACTACCTGATCCAGGCCAGCACCTCTGCCATCCGTCTTACCTGGTGGGGCCCACTCCTTTCAGCCACAGTCCCCCATTGCCGAGGGGAGTAGTAGCTTGCCCTGTAGTAGATTTCTCTCCTGACAGTTTCTGATGTGTAGACACATGAGCAGGGATCACAGTGGCTAGTGGCCTTTTGAGCCACTACTGCTTACTCACTCTGCCATTGACATCCTTGCTATGGCTACAGTGAATTCCCCTTGTTATTTTTGTGTTCAAAAGAACAAAAGCCTTGGTGTCTGTGTTCAGCTTTGTCTCAGACTCATGACTGGAGTAGTGAGCATGGTCTTGGCCCAGGTGGCATCCTTGGTGACCTGGAGGCTTAGGAGGCTTGTTAGAGCAGGCGAGAGTATGCAGAAGTACGCGACATCGCCTTCAGTGTTGGTCAGAGTCAAGCTAGGCTCTCACTTAGCACTCCAGGCTTTTAGTGCTGTTGACCTCTGTTCTGCTCCCCTGAACTCCCTAGTCCAGCCCTGGGGTTCTCTGCCCTAAGTGGGCACTGGAGTTAGTCTATAAAGGCCCTCCTCACCCCAAGTGGGTTTCTGGCTGCCATCAAAGACAAGGCCAGCCAGCAGTAGGTCCTCAAATGGTGCTTGTACATGAACTCTGATCTTGGTTCTCACTCACTTGCCTCAACCTTCGTACTACTACCCTCCTCCCTCCACAAGGTAGCCAGTCATCATCCCCTAGGGTCCAGCCTGCAGCACCAAGAGAGGCTCAGAGTCTGCAGAGAGAGCCTGTTCGAGCATGTTGTGCAATTACGTGGGGGTGCAGGTGCCGGCTCCACAGTGCACTGGGAGTTTGCTTCCTGCTAGTCCTATGGAAAAACCTCCTGGCTAGAGCTAGCTCTCCTGTCCCTGAGCTTCCACAGCTTGTGCCCTGGTCTTCTCCTGAGGGGCAGGTACACCTGGGTCGCCGCACACTGTCACAGGCTCTGTCTCCCTTTCAGCTGGTCAGCATTGGCTCCTCCTACAACTATGGAAGTGAAGACCAGGCTGAGTTCCTCTGTGTGGTTTCCAAGGAACTGCACAACACCCCGTATGGCACAACCAGTGAGCCGAGTGAGAAAGCCAAGGTGAGTGCCAGCAGGATGCTTCTGGTCCCTAGGGCAGACACTGGGCTGGCTTTTTTCTTCTTTCTGCCTCACTGATTTTTGCTGTTTTCTCTAGACTCTTAGTTGTTGGGTTTCTTGGTGGCTGGAGATCTTCCCATGAGACAGCCCAATGTGTCAGAACAGAGGCACCTTTGCAGCACGTTTTTCCACAGCCGCTGTTCTAGAAGTATCTAGAGCGTAGTCCTGATCAGTTGGGCCTCAGAACTGGCTGCTTACTCAGGGGAATACTTGGGACACAGGTAGAGAGCAGCTCCCCAGAGCTCAGGTTTTTAGCACCACAGCCGCCTCAGCTGCACACCGTTGCTCTTTCACATTTGGTTTAGTGTGTCCTTCAGTCCAACCTACAGGGCACTGGGTTCTTCAGGCTCCCGTGGAAAGCAGTACTAGCCAAGGCTGAGAGTGCAGTCTGCCTCATTTACTTTTATTTATTATTTTATTTATTTATTTTTTTGTTTTGTTTTGTTTTATTTCGAGACAGGGTTTCTCTGTGTAGCTTTGCGCCTTTCTTGGTCACTTTGTAGACCAGGCTGGCTTCGAACTCACAGAGATCCGCCTGCCTCTGCCTCCCAAGTGCTGGGATCAAAGGCGTGCACCACCACCGGCTCATTTACTTTTAGATTGCCCTCAAGTGACCGGCTTTGGTGACCTTTCCCCTGACTGCCTTATGCCTGGAGCTCAGGCAGACAAAATACACGTGCCCCTGCAGTGTACATTGTGGACCTGGACTGGAGGATTCCTGGGCCCTAGGGACATTTTGTGGTGGCTTGCAGAGCCTTGCAGCCAGCTTAGGAGGAGCCAGGACCTTGCTTAGGCTGAGTCCAAGGTCGTGGTGACCATGGTAAGGCCCAGGGCAATTCTGGGCTGGGAGGTAGGGCAGGGGGCTGCTCATGAGTTTGGGTAAGAAGAGGCCAGATGTGGTGGGCTTTAATGAGGGGCTTGATAGCAACCTGACCTTAGTCAGTGGCCCCTAGGTGGCTTTGATCACCCTAGAGCTTCCCATTTAGCCTTTCCTGGTCTTTAGGGTGAGGACTTAGGAACTGAGGGGCAGAGTTCCTCAGAGGATCTCTAGGAAGTCGTGCTAGCTGGATCTCAGCAGTGGCTCTCACGTTCCCTACAGCGTGATGTGACAGTGTCTTTCCCATTGGCTGATATAGTACACCTTCAAGAACCCCCGGGTCCCATCCTTAGCCTCTGTGTGATCATGAGAGGTGAGGCAGGGCAGACCCTCTGCCACTGCTGCCCTAAGCACAGGATGACCTGAGTTGTGCAGTCAGCAGCGGCAGATTGGAGGAAGCCAGAGTCCCAACACCCGGCCTAGGGCAAACTTCCGCTTGGGTCTTAGATCTAGCAGGCACCCCTACCTTCAGGAGCCTGTAACCCAATCGCAGAGACAGGACTCTTCCATACATTTATCTTTAGAAGCTCCCCCCCTCAAACTTTTGATTTTCATAATGAAGCTCACAAGAGTTCATCTTTCTCCAGCAGAGCTCATCTCCTTCATGGCTTCACAGCTGCCAACAGGACTTACTCTATATTGTGAGGAGACTTTAGGCATGGGCCCAAGTCCCTTTGCTCTATTTGTCTCTATTTCTGTCTTCAAAATTACCTGCTCTGGCCCGGGTGGTGGTGGTGAATGCCTTTAGTCCTAGCACTCAGGAGGCAGAGGCAGGCAGAGTTCTGAGTTCAAGGCCAGCCTGGTCTACAGAGTGAGTTCCAGGACAGCCAAGGCTACACAGAAAAATCCTGTCTTGAAAAACCAAAACCAAAACAAGCAACAGACAACAAAAAAACCAAAACCCACCTGGCTCTTAAGTAAAGCAGTTTCTGAATGCACTTGACAGCAGCAGGTTCCATGGTCGCCAAAGCTATGGGGAACCATGGGAGCCAGATCTAGAGGACAGGAGTTTGGAAACACCCTATACACCAGGCCACCCCTCTGAGATCGATGGATCAATCCCCTTGAGAGTGGTGTCCTCTGTGGTCAGCAGCCACCATGTTCACACTGAGCTCTGTCTACGGTGTTCCCTGAGCATCTGGTGGCCACCTGGTACTGCCACAGTCTTTTCCTGTGGGAAAGTTAGGGCCACGAGACTGTAGCTTGTGTGAGGAGTTAAGCCCTAGGTGAGTGCCTTGCTTCTGGTGCCAGCCATGAGTACAAAGCCTTCCGTAACCACTCTGAACTGCCATCTAGCCCTGGCTCAGACTGCAATGAGAGAGGCTGGGTGTAGGGCCGCCTTTTGTCTCAGAAGTATACCTACCAGAGGAGATTTCTGGGGCCAAAAGCAAGAGAGCCCTCTGTAATCAGGTACAGTCCTCCTGTGTGACAGAGTACCACCTGTGAGGGAACCCCTCTGGATCCATGGGTCCAGTGTGACTCTGAGACTCCCTCCTACAGGCATGAGTTATTGATGGGATGGTCAACGTCTGCCCACTGGCTGGTCAGTCTCAGCCTCTGTGACCAAGGTCCCACCTCTGTCATGCAGTGGGCCTTTGATGGAGCTGGGTCCATGGTCCTCTAAGTCACTTCCCAGGAACTAGGGCTACAACAAAAGCCCCTTGGACAGGACTCGGCTCCTTGCCTGCCTGGGAGCTGTGAGGGCAGGTGTCGGCTGAAGGTGAGGGACTACACAGTTCAGCACATCCTAGGGTTCCCCCAGGTTTTCTTCCTGGGTGATATACTGGTTAGTCCTCCTGCAGGCCTGCATTGCTCAAACTGGGCTGACAGCTGTCTTCCTTACTTCCTGCTGCTGTTCAAACCAGAGCGACGACGAGGAGACGAGGCACCAAGGCAGTGACTCAGATTAAGTGTAAATGTCACGGTGAGCTCTGCGCCCTTTAGGTAGACCCAACACCATAGTCTCCTTGCCCATGAGCCCTGGTGACTTTTGCCTCCACCCCTCCTCTGTGCTTCTGTACATCCTGTAGTTGACAGAAACTCTGATGGTTGTGCCTGTGGATCTGCCGTAGAGCTCCCTATAGGAGGGACAGGGGACTGTTGCTTGAATGCTGGGTGCTGCTCTGTTATTTTAATTATTTAAAATGTATCCCTCCATGGATGCCATGTGCCGGGGTGGGGCTTTGTGTCATGTGAGGCTGGGGGTGTGGGCACAGGAATGTTCCTGGGGCTGAACCTGTGGGTGGCCTTGCTGTCAGTCAGCGTCAGAGCCTCACATGATACAACAAAGATCCAAGCCGTGGGCTTTTGTTCTCATCTCAGGTTCTCCAGGCTGCACTCTCCTTGCGTCCATGTCCCCTAGGGTTGGACAGGCCCTCAGCTCCACATCCTCCTCCATCCAGGCCTCTCAGCCTGTGCTTACCATCTGCGTCTTGAAGGCCAGACCTGTGCTAAAGCTGAGTGCCTTGTCACCTCAGCAGGGCTTACCTGTTGGCCCCTGTGCAGGGAGCATTGCCAGTGAGTAGGTGGGAGCAAGACCAGCCCTAGGAACGGGAGCATTGCCCAAGAGGAGCATTGCTCCTTGATAGTGGACCCGCAGCCTGGGAACCCTGACTGGTCCCCTGAGAGCAGCTCAGTACATGGGGAATGTGGGGAGGCACCTGGCCAGCAGGTCTCTGGGCTGGCATTTTGGAAGCAGTGAGAACCTAGCAAGGAGTGCTCTCAGCCCTGGAACTAAGAATGGCTTTTTTCATTTGGAGTTGTACTTTTTTTTTTTTTTTTTTTTGGAGACAGAGTTTTATTATGTATAGTTCTGGCTGGCTTGGAACTCACCATGGAGACCAGGCTGGTCTTGAACTCACAGAGATCCACCTGCCTCTGCCTCCTGAATCCTGGGATTAAAGGCTTGCATCACCACCCCCATCTGGAGTTGTACCTTTAGGTCATGGTGAGTGTTATATGTCACAGCTACAGCTATATGTCACAGAGACATCTCGACACTCAACGTATTTATGATCTAGCCCTTCAAGAGAACTCACCGTGAAGCGGTCATGGTGAGATACAGCTGTGACCTCAATACTAGGGATTAGGAGGCTAAGGCAAGAGGATTCCGAGTATCAGAGCAGCCTGAGCTGTGCAGTGAAACCCTTCCTCCAAACCAAACAGAATAAGGGGCTGATGGAATGGCTCAGTGGGTAAAGTCACTTGCCTTGCAAGCCTGCTGGCCCAGCTGTGACTCCCCAGGACCCATATAAGGATGGCACTAATTCCTGAAGGTTGTCTGACCTCCACACGGTGTGGAATGTGTCCATACATATACACTAATAATAATAATAACAACAAAATAAGTGTTTAAACTTTCTTATAAAAAGGTAAGAGGACCAGATACCGTGGCACACACTTTTAATCCTAGCACTTGGAGGCAGAGGCAGGTAGCTCTATGTGAGTTTCAGGCCAGCCTGGGCTACACAGTGAGACCCTGGCTGTAAATAAATACATTTAAAAGGTAAAAGGAAACATGAAATTTAAGAGATAGGGTCTGGCTCTGTTGCCCAGGCTGGTTGCTCCCAAACTCCTAGGTCAGTATCCTGTGTCAGCCTCTTCAGTAGCCGGGACTCTAGGTGTGTGTCATCATACCTGGCTGAAAGGGTAATCATTCCACTATCCTGAGATCAGTGTTCCGTTCCCCCCGCTCACTTTTCAGTGTCTGAAACAGGGACATGGTTTATATCTCAGCACCTCAGTTGTAACATCCCTTTGGAAGGGGTTCTGCAGCCACCAGGGTAGGAGACTCTCGACTGTGACAGGCACTCAACCTAAGGCATGGTGGGGCTGACAGAAGCCCAAGGGAGCCATACCTGCCTTCCGTTGGTTGGAGAAGAAGGTCACCGGGGAACGGGGAGGGGGGGTGCCCAAGCTTCAGAGGCTTCGAAAGAGCCCTGGAGGGAGGGGAGGTGTCTTTCAGTGGCCCCAGACTTCTTGAGAGTCTTTAGGGAACGTGTTTTGACGGCTCTAGCCCTAAGATTCTGAGCTTGTGGAAACAAAATAGTGGTGTCCACAGGCAAACCTGGAGCGACACCAGAATGAAACCACGTGGCCGGGCCTCCCTGGGAAAGGCAGGAACTTGCATAGGGTGGTCTTGCACTACCCCAGACAGACAGTGCTGCCTAGCCTCAGCGTGTAGGATGCTGGTCTTGCTGTAGGTCCTGATGAGCTCAGCCCCAGCCCCATGAGGATTTCATACTGTCCTGGAGAGTCACTCCCATGACCACTTCGGCCAGCCACACCGTCACCTATGCTGGCTCTGCTCTGCTCAGGGCTGGTGGGGACTGAGACCTTGGCTCCCCAGTAAGATGGTGGCACCTAGAGTCACCTCCAGATGTCCTGGAGAATTCAGAAATTGTCCACCAAGTGGAGCTTGCCATTGGCAGACTAGGGAACAGCATTATCTCATAGACCTGTGAGGCTCCCCCTTGAGGTGCTAGAGTGGTGATCTCGGCCTCCCACAGCTCTTCGTGGGGCTGGTCTAGGGGCAGGCATGGTGTTTGGGGTGCTGGTGGGTTTGTAGGAGCAGCTTGAGAGAACTTGGCCTTCTCTTGAGCCCTTCATCATAGCCTCCCAGAGCCAGCTCTTCCCACTGCACCAGACCAGTAGGGTTGCTCACAGTGGCAGTCAATGCCAAATGGCTTCCTGTGAGGTTCCTCTGCTCTGAAGCTCTGCCTGGAGTCGTGTCCTATCCCAGCCCTAGAGGCTACTAGAGGCTCATTTTATGGGTTTGGTTCAGCAGCGTGTGCCCAGCCCCAGCGTGTTTTGAAGGCCGCCAGGGACTTCTGTCCCAGCTGAGTCTACAGCTGACTGCAGTGTACTAGTTAAGGAGGCTGGGCAGCCAGTGCCCTGCTTTTCAGCCAGAGTGGGAGCGGAGGGTGAGGAGGCAGCAGATGCTGCAGCGAGCAGACTGGATATGGAGGCCTCCAGCATGACCTTGCTTGGAAGGGTTTCTGCGGTCAGGCAGAGGGCTGGGGCCAGTGAAGGGGTGCAGACCTTCTCATAAATGGAAGGGGTATGGGGTTGATCTACTGGACATGAGGGGATCTGGAGGCTCATGTCAGCCACCCACTGTATAAGCCTGCCTGTTATCTAGCTGAGGTCCTGGTCTGAAGTGAGGGTTCCTTTGAACTCTGCTCTTTGAACAGGGCACTTGGTCAGGGCCTACATCCTCACTCTATGTTTCGTATTTTTCAGATTTTGCAAGAACGGGGCTCCAGGATGTGAGGGGTACTGACAGCTGAAGAAATGGTTTTCTTTTCCCCAAGATAAAGTGAACCGCCATGTGCAGAGAGCATGGCTGTGAGAAGAAACCTGCTTTTGATCATTTCTCTAGAGATCTGGGTGTGGATCCTTTTTTGCCTCAGATGTGGGTGGCGAGAGACAGCCCAGCTGTCACGCCAGTCGTCCCCACAGGGAGGCAGCTGGGGCTGGGTTGGCAGTCTCCGTGGCCTCACTCTGTTCTTTCCGAGTGCTCCGTGGGACTGAATGCTGCTGACCAGCCCACGCATTCCTGAAGATGATCTGAAGGACAAGGTCCTTGGTGCTACACACACAGTCTGCAACAAGCAGCCTGGGCCTTGCCAGGAGGGAGGGGCAGCTGCCACAACTCCTGTCCAATGCACTGTGGCTTAGGGCGTGGCTCATCTCTGGTTGAGCACCAGGCCCTCATCCTTGGGTCAGGGAGGCCGCTATGCCTCCAGGCATGATTGGTTGGTTTCTCTTGACCTCTGCTGAGGCTCCTGACAAAGGCAGCCTCCACATTATCACTACTTCTGGGCACCTCCCCTGGACTGCACCCTTTCAGAGGCAGGCTCTTGTAATGGCCTATAGGCTTGGCCCAGGATCATAAAGGCTTCTCAATTTGTATTTTCCAGGCAAGAGGACTTTGTATCCCTTTTTTAAAGTGTGGATAGACCACCCGGTGTTTATACTCTTTAGAAATGCCTAAAAGTGTTGCTACATTTTGGATTGATCTGTTAAATCATTTAAGGAGGTAGAGGTTTTGCCTCATATGGCCCACCTGTGGGCTCATGGGGGAGCTGGCGCCTACCAGTGCCTTTGTTGTGCCTGGGATGGAGGCTGGGGCAGGAGGCCTGTCCATCTGGCTCTGGAGCTGACACTCCAGGCCATGTGGAACATTCCGGATGTTTACAGCGCAAACATGTCTCCTCACTGGCTCTCATTTCCTTGTCTAACTATGCAGTTCTTCTCTTGGGTTTCGGGAGTGTTTGAGACTGCACAACCTGCATGGGCTCTCTTCACCTGACACGACATTGGAGCTGCTAAGGTCCCTGCAGAGGCTGCGCCTGCTGGCTTTGAAACCCATCTTTCTCAGCTGGTTAGGGATGTAGCAGGCCACAGACTTGGCCCAAGCAAGCAAGCTCTGTGCTTCTTGACCCCTGGCTTCTCAAGGGAGCTGTGCAAACTGACCACCATGGCTGCCCGTGTGCAAGTCAGAGCCTCTAACACTGTTTCAAATGCTTCCGGAAACTTCTTGCCTAGGCCCTCTTCCTTCTCCTCTGCCAGTAACTGATGAATCAAGTTCTCTAGCATCTAGGACTGACCTCGTCCTTTCCTAAGGTCTGTTGTATGTTGTTAAATGTTTGGCTTAAATGATTCATAAAAACCTTTCTGTTGGGTTGATTGGGCCTCAGCAGCCCTGGGGGCAGTGGCTCTGCTGTTGGCCATGGGGAATACTCTGGGGAGTTGCTGGATACTTAGCATTGTTTGATTTATGACTTTGACAGTAGATAGACTTGTGGGGGGTTTTGTTTTTGTTTTTTAATTTAATGATATTAAAACTTAATTCACTAAAATTCTAAGGGGATATTTATACTTTTATACTTTTTTAGGTATCCGTATTTTATCAGCTTATCGTTTAATGCCTAAGTTTCCCCTGAAAATAGTAAATAAAATTGTGTATTTATGAATGCGTTCAGCAACTGTTAATGTCTTGAAGTATGGAGAAGAGCTATTCCTCCTGCGCACCGTGTATCTTGGTAGACCAGAATGATGTCCTCACTCTTGTAGAAAGCAACCTTTTCCTGGTTCCCTGAGGGCTTGTTTTTGTCTCTGCTGTCCAGAGACTGTTCCCTGAGCCTTATATAGCCTGTGTCCTTTTGTGTAGCCAATGCAGCCAGGTTGGTGGCCCACTGACCCAAGGGTACAAACAAGGCTGTCCGGTTGCCCACGTTGAGATAAGGAGCTCCTGTACAGTGCTCAGGTGTCTGGGCCACGAGGTACTCTGTGAATAGCCTGGGAACACGGATGGTGGAGGGGGTCTAGACTCTATTCTGAGAGGTCTCTCAGTGCTGACCTGCCTCACAGCCTAGAACATGGGATGTTTGAACAGAAAACTAGAAACGGAGGCCATTTAGTCTCAGCCTCAGACAGGCTGCCCGCTGTGAGAACAGCTCGAGCAGTTGTGCTGATTCTGTGAAGAGAGCGGTTGGGGCAGGAGAGGGGACATCCTGAAGTGAGTCCACAGCTACTCGAGTCTGCAGAGCCCATTTCCTGGGCTCCTGCCAAAGTGCTGCTTGGGGCAGGACCACACCTCTGGTTGGCTGGTGCCCATAGGCCCAGACAAAGGAACAAAGGCCAAGGCCCGGGTGGCGGCTTTCAGAATCCGTGGGTGGGAACAGCCTCACCCAGCACCTTTGGACAGAGCCATGCTTCCTAAGAGAAATCACAAAGATGCTGGGGTCGGTTTCCAAGCCTCTGAGCCTCAGGCCAATGCTTAGCAACTATGATGTCCCAGAACTTGCCCTTGGGGTGTCCTCAGCATCCCCACAATTTGTCCTGTCCCCTTGTCTGGGCTCCAGTTTTCTTCTATAGAGTAACTAACCTCCAAGACACTCAGTATGGTCTAGAGAAGGCACTTGGCAAACAGCCCATCCACAGAGGCCACTGAGTGGCCAGTGGGGAGTGGAGCCCTAGGGGGTTCCTCATGTTGGTTTGGTATATAGCTCGTGCTTAGTGATCCATTCTGGGTTTTACTTTATTTTCGTCTCTGAGATAGATCTCACTGTCTGTCCTGGAACTCAAGTTAACCAGGCTGGCCTCAAATTCATAGAGATCTCCCTGCCTCTGCCTCCCGAGTGCTGAGAGTAAAGGCCATGCATCAGCATCATCACACCCGATGGTTCCGCATTTAGTACATAACAGTGCCTGGTCTACCTGAGGCAAGATGGGTTTGCCTGTGTGAGCATGTGGATGGATATGCACGCACGTGAATACATGTGTGACTAGGTGTGAGCAGAGCATGGTTTGTGTGTGCGTGGCCCCTTTCACTCCCCTACTGTGTCACTATAGTGGGAAGATGAAGGTTAGGGGCTGGATCAGTAGAAAAGGAGTCTTGGGGGATCAAGGGAAAACATGAGGTACAGGTTGCCCCCTGGAAGGGGCTCCTCAAGTGTTATGAGAATGCACAGGTTCTTGGTGGCCCTCAGATTTATGTGATGGTGTTAGAGAAGTGTGGGATTGGGAAAGGAGGCTGTGCCCCCAGTGTGTCCTCCACCCATCTTCTGCATGGCCCCTCCTGAAGCACTTGGCATCTTGTGACCTGCTTCCCACCAGTGTCTGTCACCGTCCACAGTGCAGGAATGGGAAAAGCATTGGTATTCAAGGTGGTGAGACAGTCGTGGGGTGGAAACAGGGAAACTGGGTCAGGAACGTCCTGCTTGGGTGTGTCTGCAAGGGTCCCCTCTCACCGGGAACCAAGCCCTCTAAATCTTCCCGACTTAAAGCTTGGCGCCTAGAGCCCTGCAAGGATCCCCACCTAGGCCATGATGCTCTTTTTTCTGGAAGTGAATATAAATAAAAGTAACTAGCATGTAAGATGGGGGATCGAGCTATTTACAAATGTACAGTGAGTATGGCTCCGCTGCCTGGCCTGGGCAGGCTCAGAGGATGGTGAGCAGTGTTACCAGGACCAGCATGACTGCATGGGCAGCCAGACAGGGAGCAGAGTTCTCCAAGTGCTGCCAACCTCGGGGGCCTCTTTGCTGCTGCGGGCTGTCGGCCCTCCCCTGAAACTTCAGTTCTGGGATGATTTGGTGGATCCACTGGTGATGGGAAGTGACACTGATGTAGACGCCTGGGCGGTTCCGGCGGGCACAGCCCTCTCCCCAGCTGATCACCCCAGCCTGCACCCACGACTGGTCCACACGGCACACCAAGGGGCCTCCAGAGTCACCCTGTGGGGAAGCAGAGGGCCATCAGAGCCCACCCTGGGGCTCACCACAGCCCCTTCCCAGGAACTTCCCCAGCGGTCCTCTCACAGACAAGCCTGCTCGTTGCTGTAATGTCCCAGCTTGCCTGTCTCTGGTATACACCCAGTGTGGTGTATGTTCAAAATGCAAAGCCAAGACTGGCTCATCTCATTTCAGGTAATGGAACCACAGCCTACCTCTCGAACTGGGCTAAGCTCCCTCTAGTGGTTCTTAACCTGTGGGTGGTGACCCCTTTAGGAGTCAAACAATCCTTTCACAGGGGTCGCCTAAGACCATCCTGCATATCAGATATTTACATTATGATTCATAACTGGCATAATTACAGCTATTAGTAACAATGAAAAATTTGTGATTGGGGTCACCACAACACGAGGAACTGTATTAAAGGGTCACAACATTAGGATGGTTGAGAAGCACTGCTCCAGTGGCTTGGCCATACCACCCTACCTTACAGGCATCCTTCTTGCCCTCTGCAAACCCTGCACAGAGCATGTCATCCTTGATGGTTTGGAGCTGGAAGTCAGACTCAGCATCCCTGCTGTACAGCAGGTTGCACCTGGGTGTGTCAATGATAGGTACAGCAAGCTTCTGCAGAATCCGTGGGTTGGGTAGTCGGTCTGGGGAGGGAAAGGAAGCCTGCAGCTCAGTGGACAGTCTTAACCAGGACCCTGAGGTTCTGGGTTCTCAAGAACCACAGCTGGCTCTATCCCTTCCTGGGTTTCCTCAGAACTTGATGGGACTGTTCCCTCCCTCCTTAGCACCTGTTCCATTTATACCTGCCCCACCCAAGTGAGTAGCGATCATGTATGTATACCAGTATCAACAGGAAAACCATCCTGGCCTTTCTTAAGCGATAGCCCTGTCTTCCCCTAGCTCAGTCCCCTCACCTTGTTCACTGGGGCTGCCCCAGCCAGTGACCCAGCAGTTCATGCCCGACTCAAAGACGATGGAGGGGTCCGGCAGACACACAGGGAGGATGTAATTGGTAAAGGTCACAGGCACCTGCAGCTCGACCAGAGCCACGTCAGCACTGGAGGCCATGCCTTGGTACTGGGGGTTGCTTTCCACCCGCTTCACACGGACATACAAGGCGTGTGGTCCCGGCTGCTGCAGCTGCAGTGCCCCCAACAGGACTTGGTATATGGATATGTCTGAAGTGCTGATGGGAAGAGCAGAGCTGGTGTGAGTGCCCTTCCCCATGAGGAGAGGGCCCACCGGTAGGTTGTTGGGGTCCGCTGCAGTATCTGACACTTCTGTCATCAATGCCATCTCCATGTCTAAGGCTATAGAAACCGAAGACCTCCCACCTTTGATTCCCGGCTTTCCTTGGCTACCAGGTGACCTTGGTAAGTGACCTAACAAGTTCTCTGTGATTCAGTTTCCTCGTTTGTAAGATGGGGACACTATTTGAAAAACCTGTTGTAATACGCATATACCTATGGAGAACAGTGAGGCCAGGCCCTGCCTCTGAGCCCTAGGTAGGCCACCTCTGAGCTCGAGTTTCTAAGTGAAACATGGGCTTTTGGAAATCATTGCAGGGGCTGGCCAAATGGCTCCATGGGTCAAAGTGCTTCCTATGCCTCTAAAAACCTGAGTTTTATCAGTAAAACCCGTGGTGAAAGAAAGGAGAAAACCCAAAAGTTGTCTTCTGTCCTCCACATGCACACCATGACACATGACCCCCAAACACACAATAATAAGTAAAGGGGGGAAAGAATTGCAGATCTATGAGGAAAGAGGTAACTATGTTTAGGGACCCTGAAGTTCTAGGGCCAAGTGTTTCACATGGATGTGTGAGTTGGGAGTCTTCTTAGGTGATCTTAGGTAGGGTGAGGGAGAGGAACAGTGTGTTTCAAATCTTGGACTTATCCGATACCCAAGAGCCAGAGAGTTCTGGATTTGAGGTAGGGGGAGCACGGGAGAGGGAGGTGTGTGTCGGGGTGGGGGGTGGGGGAGGGTGCCTGCAGCATTTGTAGGGACAGGTATCACGGGTGGAGCAAGAGCTGCAGCAGTGGTCGCAGCTTCGAGGCCTAGGGTTGGACCTAAAGGAAAATTTTAAATTATCTACGTGTATGGTGTTTTGCCTGCATGTACATCAGTGAACCATGTACAGGCTTGGAGCCTGCTAAAGCCAAAAGAGGGTGTTGGATCTCCCAGAACTTAAAATGTAGACAGTTGTGAGCCACCACGTGGGTGTGGGGAGTTGAACCCTGGTCCTCTGCAAGAACAGCCAGTGCTCTTAACCACTGAGCCATCTCTGCAGTTCCCTAAAGGGAAATTTTGGAAGACTGGGTGTTCCTGGACAAGACTGGGGGTTCATGCTAGTGCTGTCCTCAGTGATGAACAGTTGTGCACAGCTGTCTAGTCCCAGCCACTGGTGAGACGCAGAAAGGGCCAGGGTCACTTACTTGGAGAAGCAGTGTGCAGCGGTGAGAACCCATGTTGGTGCGATGAGACTGCCCCCACAGAAATGGGTCCCGTTTCGCTGGATGCTGACCTGCCAGGGCCACTCACCTTCTAAGGCGTCCTCCCCGCCTACCATCCGATTGAACATCCTTGGGTGCCCGCAGGCTGGAGAAACATGGAGTCACTCTCTGGCGGAGGGGCCTGGTTCCATGGCTTCCACTCCTTCCCCAGCCCTACATGCCAGCTCTCACTTCCTGTCAGTTTTCAGGCCTTTCTGGCTCCTGAGCTACTCAGAACATTGGCAGATCAGAGGCCCGAGTATAGTTGGTTTTGAAACAGGCTAATCCTTTCTAGTTCTGCCTTCCCGGGAACCTTGGTCCCCTCACTTATGTCAAGGTGACAAGGCCCAACTTGGGGTCAGGAAGGTTGAAATAACATGGGAGATTTCCATCCCAGATCTGGACACGTGGGTCCCTGAAGGATGGCTGTATGTCATGTCTTCCACACGGCTGGCGGACCAGGGGGACAGTCATGGTACAGCAGGGAAGGTGTCCCCTATCCTGGTACTTGCCCCTGATGCTTCCACCATGTCCTATTTTGCTGATCATATGGGAGATCTCTTCTTCCACTGCCTTCTGGAAGTTCTGCTCAGCCACTTCTGGCTGGCTTTTCTGCTGCCCCATGCATCTCTCCTATTCTTACCCCTCCCTCCCTCCTCCTTCCTTCCCTCCCTCCCTCCCTGCCCCCTCTCTCCTCTCCTTCTCTCTTTCTGTGTGTGTCCAGTCACTCCTGCATCTCAGCTGACTCCACTTACCTCTCAGAGCGCTGGCCCCTTCAGTCCCTGGAAGTGAGAAAAGCAGATCATCAGGCAACTTTGCAAGCCAAGGTCTGTTGCTCCCTGCTTCTGCCTCATCAGAGGTCCCTGTCCACTGAGGACAGAGAGGACAACCAGGAAAGCTAGCACTGTGGCCAAATGGGTTGACCTCCCTGCCTGGGTCAGGTTGTCCCCCCTTGTCCACACAGGGATCTCTTCCTGCACCCTGCACCCCTGTTCTTGTCTTGCAATATGGAGTGGGAACAGTGCATGGACCTCAAGTTCTAGAGCTTGAGTCTAGAGTCTATCTCCCTCTCTTCACCCACTAATGGCTCAGCTGTGGACGACAGGAAACCCTGGAGGCCGCTTCCACACATTATCCATCAGGGCCTCCTCGAAGCCTTCCAGAATGAGCAAATCTCCTTCAACGTCTCCCCAAGGCCAACTGAGGTCCAGACACCCATGGCCACTCTGCTCTCAAGGGAGTAGAGTTGGCCTAGCAAAGGCCAAGGGTCAACCTCCCAAGACTCTATTCCTGAGGACTGAGCCCTCTTGCCAACCATGACCCTCTACTAGACCACCATCAAAGTGAGGGACAAATAGGGCAGGTCTGAGAGCACCAGGAATGGGGTCCATCACCCACACCTACTTACTGCTCAGCCCTTCACCCAGGCCCCCTAAGCTCCATTCCAGACTCAGGTTTGAGCCCAGGCACCCCAGACTTTTAGCTAGTACTCTCCTAGTTCCTGCTCCCTTGGGTGGGCCTGTCAGAACTGGGTAGGGGTCTCAGCACAGTCAGGCCCTCCACCTTGATGGTCACATTTTTATCTAAGCCCCAACACTTGAACCCAGAGGGAAGGATGAAAAGAAAAACCACTTCAGGATGCTGAATGTCACAGGGACAGCAAATGGCCATGCTGAGCCACACATAGCCGGGCAGTGGTGGCACATGCCTTTAATCCCAGCACTTGGGAGGCAGAGGCAGTCGGATCTCTGTGAGTTCTAGGCCAGCCTGGTCTACAGAGCGAGATCTAAGCAAGATGCCAAAGCTACACAGAGATACCCTGTCTTGAAAAACCAAAAAAAAAAAAAAAAAAAAAAAAAAATGGCCATGCTGAGCCACACATGGCCAACAGTGCCCAGAGTCCTTAAGGATGTCACAGGACTCTCCTCTTCCTTGTGGAGCTCCCAGTTGTGCAATTCTCAATGCTACGGGGGACAAATGGGCTTGACAACGGGGTAGGGTGTGACTGTGCCTTAGCTGTGCATGTGGTTAGTTGTTACAAGCTAGAATCCCCTGGGAACAGAGTCTCAATAAAGGATTGTCTACATTGGGTTGGCCTTTGGGTATATTGGCAGGGGATTGTCTTAATTAAGTTAATTGATGTGGGAAGACCCAGCCCACTGTGGGTGGCACCAGTCCCCAGGCACAGAGGATGTTGGTCCTGAACTGTGTAAGAGTGAAAAAAACTGAGCTAAACACAAGCAAGTGAGTATGCATGCATTCATTTCTCCGACTCTTGACTCTGGATGTGATCAGCTGTTCCAAGTTCCTGTTGCCCTGAAATGATGGATTATCACCTGGAGTAATGAGCTAAAATAAACCCTTTCTCCCCAAAGTTACTTTTTTTCATGATATTTTATCACAGTACCAGAACATAGAGGAATGGGAGGTAGCTACTGCTCAGGCCAAGACCAGATTCTTTTCAGAGCAGGACATCAAGCAGAGAGGGACACATGTGGTGGTCACAGGAGACAAGAGCTGTGCTCTGGACTTCTGGCTTGGGAGCTTCTTTTCATAAGGTGCCCTTTTACATTGCAAATGCATGGAGTGTAGTGGCTCATACCTGTTATCCCAGCATGCCCCCCCCCTCAAGAGGCTGAGGCAGGAGGATTGCATGGAGTTTAAGGCCAGGCTGAGCTACACAATGACTATGGGTCAGTTGAAGCTATGTTGTCTCAAAATAAATAAAATGGCTCAGCAGTTGAGAGCACTTAGTGTTCTTGCAGAGGACCTGGGTTCCGGTCCCAGCACCCATGTGGTGATTCACAGCTGTTTCTAATTCCAGTTCCAGTGAATCCGACACATTTTTCTGGCCTCCATTGGCTTTATGTGCACATGATGCACATACATACATGCAAATAAAACATTCATACAAATAAAATAAAAATAAACAAAAGACTGGAGAGATGGCTCCTTGGATAAGAACATTTGCTGGTTTTATAGAGGATCCCAGTTCAGTTCCCAGCACCCAGGGGCTCCAACAACCCCTTCTGGTCTCTGTATGTAACTGCCTACAGTTACACACACACACACACACACACACACACACACACACACACACACACACACACGGGGTGGGGGGACAGAGAGACAGAGCGATACATTAAAACAAAATGAAGCTGGGTGGTGGCAGTGCACGCCTTTAACCCCCAACACTCAGGAGACAGAGGCAAGTGGATCTCTGTGAGTTTGAGGCCAGCCTGGTCTACAGAGAGAATTCCAGGACAGCTAAGGCTACATAGAGAAACCTTGTCTTGAAAACTAAAATAAATAAATAAAAATAAAAAATAAAGTGCAAATGTGACCAGAGAGAGACCCCTCCCCCACTTGTTAGAACTCCATTGGGCCTGATCTCCAGGCCTTAAGAGTCAGCTTGCAATGCTGCCCAGCCTAGCTGCCCTCTGTCCCCAAGGGCACAGGTGTGTGCAAGCCTCCCCCTTCTCGTCCCCAGAGGAGCTTGCAGGAGCCTTCTGTGCGTTTGCCCTCCTGCCAGTCTCCTGATCTGTTACCCATGGTCTCCGCCGCCGCCGCAGCTTAGTCCTTTGCGGCCGAGGCTCCCAGTCTCTACAAGTCCCTACTGCGGGTTGAGGTCCACTCCAGTGCGGACTCCAACGGAAGCCTTCCTTCCCCACTTGTACTGTCTTGGGAGCCTCCCCTGCTTCTCTGAGCTCTCTGTCCTTCACCAGGGCATTTGATCGCACCCAGAGCTCAGGCCCCGGAGATCTGCAATCACAGAGCCTGCTTCTAGGGACCTGAGCACAGACACTGTGTGGAGGGATAGAGAGACATCCTGTCAGTGGTGGAAGGTACAGCCAGGGCCTTAGTCTATGCCCTTCTGGGTTCCAGGTCCCTGATGAGAGTGACTGAGGTCTAAGAAACTAGGCAAGACCACCCAGAGGACTGTTGGGGTGCTGGTCACCCTGGGCTGAAGTGGGCAAGTCACCCAGGGGTCCAGCCTCAGGTTGCAGATGTTTGTGAGCCAAAGGCAGTCTGCTGTTTCTACTTTGGCAATGACCTCAATTGATCCACCCACGGGAGCCACTACAGTGTCACACCCAGTGGAAATGGGCTTTCAAAGCTATTGTCCTTGCTGCTAGAGACCATGGACAGAAACATTCCATGACATGGGGGGAGGTAAGGGCATCCCTACAGAGATGCCCACTAATGCCCTCCTACCCCTTGAGCCCTAGCTGAGACATGGTCCGAGGTGACTTGGCCTGTCCCAGGGAGGTGAACTGAGGACAGGGAAGTGTGGTGGCTGCTGGGCTGGCCCATCTGGCCTAGGAATGTGGGAGAGTTTCCCTGGTAGAGAGGAGTCCGCCTCTCAGGGAAGGACTGACAGGCAGAGCACCTGCCTAGAACCTGCTGACCCCTGCTCAGGATGGGCAGGGCCTTTGTCTCTGTAGGCAGGAGCTGGGACCCTCTGCAGCCTACAGCTCTTGCCCCCAGCTCTCTGCTGAGCCTCAGCAGATTCTGAAGGCTCCCTGGCTCAGATGCCAACCCCAGTTCACATAAGCCCAGGGACCTGGAAGCCTCCAGCCTTGGGTTCAAATCCTAGAGGCATGGAGGCTTTGTCTCTTCATCTGCAGAATGGGAAAATAGGCCTCTAGGGGAGTCACAAGCTCAGAGCACGGCACACTGAGAGCCTCAGGAGGATGGGGTTGCAGCACTAGCCAAACCACTGTCTCAGGGTCCTTGATAGGCCTTGAGGGGCCGTGGCCACATGCTCTGTCAGATCTCCCCACAGGCCCCCAGCCAGCTCCCCCAGGTGGAATATTTGGAACCTGAGTATATTCTCTGGGAACCCCATCACTGAGAAGAGGAGGTTCCTTTCAGACTTAGGCCCAGGGATTGCCTGGGGGAAGGGGGGCTCAACTGGGGCTCAGAGCAGCACAGAGGGTCCCCTCCAGAGAGGTGGCAGAGGGGCTGCTCTTGGATTGCAACTCACCGGATATCAGCAGCAAAGGCGGCGGCAGCAGCAGCAGCAGCAGCAGCAGGCCAGGGGTGCGGGGCGGCCTCATGTTCTCTGGCTTGGTGGTTGGTTGAGCCCTGGGCAGCGGTGGCAGGAGCTCTCCCTACTGCTACGGAGGTGCAGGCTCCATGAAGCGAGGTTTTATGCTGGAGGTGAGTGTCAGCTCGGCTATGCCGCCCAACCTGTCAACCCAGCCTGCCCAGTGCCTCTTCAGGAGGAAGGAGGTGCCCAGAACACCAGCTCCATGACCCGGCCCTGAACCCCAGGGGCCAGACCCCTTACTCTGCACACTTCAGGATTCTGGTAGCAAGATATCCCTCCCCTATATGAGCTGACCACAAAGGCCCCACTGTTGGCTGCCTCCCTAAACTGACCACAGGATCCACCTAAACTGGCGGAGTCTACTCCATCCAGAGGCTTTCCATTTCATTCATTCATTCATTCGTTCGTTTGATACCTGCTGAGCACTTACTTTTTACCTGACATCAGTGACCTAAAGTTGGATTTTATACCCTGATGCGTGAGTATAAACATTGACATTGAAGAACCAAGGTCAGGTTGCTTGTTCAACCAAGGAAGGGGGACCTCGACTGGCCCCTACGCACCCCCACCCCCGCCCGCCCACGCTCCTGGACCACACACACGCATCTGCGGATTGGTTCAGAGCATAGGACCCCCCCCCCCCCAAGTCTGGAGGTGCACCTTCTGGGCGTGACAAGAGATGTTCTGGGAAGGCGGCATTGTGACTGGCAGGGTGGCTGTCCAGTTCCTGCCCTGGGTGCGCCCGCCGGGCTCCAGGACGTGAGGCCGCGGCGGAAGTGTCCCTAGGAGGAAGTTATTTGGGGCACGAGACTGACATCAGACCTAGCTGGACTCGAGGTTCAGGAGGCCACTCCCTCCAGGCCACGAACTGGGTACAGAACCAGATCCTGGATGTCTCACAGCAGATCCTGCCATTCCAGAGAACGGCGCTGGACAGCGGGGTCGAGCCCTGCCTGCCTCAGTTTCCCCGCTGGTGAGGAGGATGTGCAGCGTCGCACCCTGTTGGTGTGAGCCAGGGGCGGTCGGAAGGTCAACAGGGCAGCGCAGGGTCACAGAGTGCTGTGGTCTCGGTCTCCCGGGCTTGCTGTGCAGTGCTGCCCTCTGGTGACCGTCGCCACTCCTGTGTGGTCCCTGTTCCTGCGCAACAAGTGTCTGCTCTTCAGGAGCCCCTGTTCCCTGGAGGTGGCGACATCCACAACCAGGACTTCCCCAGAGGATGCCACCTTCTCAATACAGAGGGTCCCCTCCGGAGAGGTGACCCCTCCAGAGAGGAGCTCCAATACAACCAGGTCCCCGCAGTCCCGGGGTGGCAGCTCAGGAATGGGGCTCCTCTGATGCTAGAAGACCAAGCTGTGGGAAGAGAGGGGACTCCGGACTCATACATCCGTTCGCTCGTTCGTTCATTTGTGTTTGTTTTTATTATTTTATTTTGTATTTTTTTTAATTTTTTTTTTTTAGATTGGCTGGTCTGGAACTTATTGTGTAGACCAAACTAGCCTAGAATTCACAGAGATCCACTTGTTTCTGCCTCTCGAGTGCTAGGATTAAAAGCGTGTGTCACCATTTATATTTATTTGTTCCTTCTTTCCAGCATTTGCTCATGAAAGTATTGGATAAGAGGCACATAGATGCCCAATAGTTTAGGAACAGGGCGCAGAGGCAGATAAAGGGCTCACTCTGCATCATGGACATGGCAAGAAGACAAGTTTGAGGGGAAAGTTCTAATAATAAATTGTGTTAACTGTTTCAGAGCAACTGGGCAGCCACACATTAGCCAGCTATCCGTGATCAGTCGGCCCTACCTCTGAGGCTGTCTCTGACCCCTTGAAGCTAAGGGCTTCCTCTTGGAGCCTGCCTAGTTTTTCCTCTCCCTCTTCTCTCTTCTAAAAGCAATTACTTTACATACAACTCTGCCTTGAAGTGAGGTGGGCAGCAGGAGTGAGTGTGTGGGTCCAGAGGAAACTGGGCTCTTGAGAAGGCGTGTGGGTCCCTCCCATTATCAGTGAGCCAGTTTCCAGCTGCACCTGCGTGGCCTTGGACTAGAACATCCTGGACCAGAGGCTAAAAGCACATAGCAGGCGAGGTGGGCAACAGCAAAAAGCTAGACGCCGTCTCCACACGAACCACCACCAGACAAAGGAAGTGAAGGATTCCAATCAAATCTCTCCTAACATTAAGAGCGCTTTGGAGCATTTTGACTTTTTTTTTTTAAATGTCATTACATTTATTAATTTAGTATGTGTTCAAGAAGGTGTGTGTGTGTGTGTGTGTGTGTGTGTATGTGTGTGTGTGTGTATGTAGGCAGCCAGAGGGCAGCTTGAAAAAATCAACTTGCTCCTTCCACCATGTGGATTCCAGGGACAGAACTCAGGCCCATGGGCTTAGCAGAGCGCACCAGCCAGATCACTGGTCCTCTAGAGCACCTTCCAAGGTTAGATGTCATGGTAGCTATCCCAAAAGAAAAGAGCTGTGTCTCACAAGTTAACAACACAAACATCAGTTACAAATAGAAAGGCAAACAATAAGAAAAATCAGTGTAGGAAACATGGCTGGATAATGGCACCATTGTTACTCAGAGTGCTCAAAGAAATTAGTCAGAAAACGAAACAAAACAAAACAAACCCCACTGAATCCTAAAGGTAAAGTGTGTAAAGGACATAGCCGGGGTGACGAAGAGGAAACTCATTTGGCTAACATGCGTGCTGGGAAATGTTCGCCTTAGTAATTAAATGAATGCAAATCAAAGCCACAGCAAAGAGACCTCGGTTGTCACTTGCAGGTTAGCAAAGCCTGGAAGAATGCTGTTAGGCAAGGCTACAGGGAAGTGGGTCAGAGGGTGAGCATGGAACTGGCCTTGGGGAATTGTTTTTTATCCTGAGAAATGGTTATGTTATATAGTCCAAACTAGCCTTGAACTCACTATGTATTCCAGGCTGTGAAAACATATTTTGACTAAAGATGTTACATTTGCAAAACTAAACCTGCCTGTAATTCTAGCAGTTGGGAGGCTGAGGCAGAAAAATTAAAAAAAAAAAAAAAAAAAAAGCAAGTTTTTTTTTCCTGCTACATAATGAGACCTTCCTTGACTCAAACAAACAAACAAATTGTTTTGTTTTAAATACAACCTCTGGGGGACTGGAGAGATGTCTCAGTGGTCAAGAGCACTGGCTGCCCTTCCAGAGGTCCCGAGTTCAATTCCCAGCAACCACATGGTGGCTCACAAGCATCTATTATGAGATCTGGTGCCCTCTTCTGGCATAAAGTTGATAGAGCACTCATACATAAAATAAATAAATCATAAAATAAAATAAATACAACCTCTGAATTAGATTTATAAAAGTGATATTTCTATGAAGAGTGCATAAATATGGAAATACTTGCGATACAAGGGAAATGGAAAGCAGAGAGGCTGCGATGTAGCTGGTTGGTAGAGTGCTTGATGAGCATGTATAAAGCCCTGGCACAGACCGACCACGTGTTACAGGTGCAAGCCTGGTAATCCTAGTGCTGGGGAGGCAGAAACACAGGATTAGACATTCAAGGTAATTCTAATTTACACATGGAACTCAAGGCCAGCCTTGGGTACCTGAAACCCTATCTCCAAAACAGAACAAACGGGGTGTGGAGGAGCACACCTTTCATTCCAGCACTCAGGAGGCAGGTATGGTGATGTACCTGAGGATCAGAGAAGCAGAGCAGCCAGCCACTAGTTCTCACCTCTGCAAAATCCTCAGTCTAAAGAGAGTGAGTTCCTGTTTCCTCACGCCTTAAACACCTTTCTCTGCCCTGCTGTATTACCTCCTAGGATTAAAGGCGTGAGTGCTTCCCAAACAAAGGCATGAGATCTCAAGTGCTGGGATTAAAGGTGTGTGCCACCAGCGCCTGGCTCTGTTTTTAATCTAGTAGTTTGCTCTGTCCTCTGATCCTCCGGCAAGTTTATTAGGGTACACAATATATCACCACAGGCAGGTGGATCTAAGTTTGAGGTCAGCCTGGTCTATAGAGTGAGTTTCAGGACAGCCAGGGATACATAGAGAGACTAGAGAGACCCTGTTTCAAACAAAAAGCCAAAAGGGAGAGAAAAAAAGGAAAGAACGAAGGAAAAAAAGAAAGAATTACAGAAAGTACAACTGTAAGAAGATAAGATTTTATTTTTATTTTATGTGTGTGTGCCACATGTGTGCAAGTGCTCAGGCCAGAAGAGGGAGCTAGATTCCCTGCAACTGGGGTTATAGGCAGTTATGCCAGATGCGCCAGATGCGTGCTGGGAACCAAACTAAAAGAGCAACAGGCGCTCTTAACTGCTGAGCCATTTCTCCAGCCCCTTCCTTCTTCCCTCCCTCCCTCCCTCCCTCTCTCCCTCTCTCCCTCCCTCCCTCCCTCCCTCTCTTCCCTCCCTCCCTTTCTTCCCTCTTTTCCACTTCCATTTCCTCCTTCTTCTCCTCTTCTCTCTTTTTCTCTGACTTTGAAACAAATGTCTTTTTTTCCCCCCAGACAGTGTTTCTCTGTGTAGCCCTGGCTGACCTGGAACTTGCTCTGTAGACCAGGCTGGCCTCGAACTCAGAGATCCACCTGCCTCTGCCTTCCAAGTGCTGAAATTAAAAGGCGTGCACCACCACCACACAACTAACAATGTCTTAATATGTAGTCCTGATTTGGTACTCATTTTGTAGCCCCCACTGGCCTCAAACTCATGGCCATCCCCCTGCCTCAGCTTCTTGAGTACTAGCATTACAGATGTGCATCACCATACCTGGCCAGGAAAATTTAATTTCACAACATGAGTAGCAAAATCACCTCAAAAGAAAATCTGCACTGTATCTGGCCCTGCCTAGCAGTTCTGAAGTCATGTGTCTCCCTTTCAAGAGCAAGTGGCAGGAAACCAACCCAGACTTGGGGACATGGTGGGTGGTCATGGTGGGGGAATCCTGGGGCTTCCTGTGGTACTCCAATTGAAGAAAGAGTTGCAGGACACAGTGGCACTGCCTGCCTATCCTCCCCAGGGTCACTGCCTATCTCTGGGGTGCCTGCAAGCTCAGGACTCTGAGATGACTCCCCCAGTTGGGACTATGCTGCTGCCTGGACTCTCCTCAGGGAACCCCAGCTTAGAGGACCAAAGCTCTTCCACCCTGTTGCTGTGGACAAGCCCAAGGTAGGAATCCCTGACACTATTTCACTCCTGTGCTGTGACTGGCACATAGCCACAGGGCAGGAGTTCTTAATGGAACAGAGAGGAGGGGTCTGGGAAGGGAGAAATGGTGACACCACTCTCTCAGGCATGTATGAGACTGTTTCATGCAGGAAGCTCCCTCCCCACAACTTCACCCCTCGTCTACACGCTACTCTTGGAAGCAATTGAACTTGGAACTATTGGGAAAGGCAGTCTCCAACCAAAGGAATGAACCCAGGAAGCGGAAGAGGCGGGCTATAGAAAAGAGCCTAACCAGAGGAGCGGAAGCCATGATGGCAAAGGGGATTCCAGAATGGCAAAGTGCTGGACTCTGGAGGACACAGGCCGTGGCTGGAGCACTGATTTGGGAGGACTGGCGTCATCATCCACTGGGCCACTGCACTGGCTCTTTAACTGATGCGGCTACCAAGAATGTGCTCCCGCACAGCAAGACTTCAGCTGAGGCAGACCTGAGATGCAAGGCGAGGAACCCAAAGACTGGGGAGGTAAATGGGACCCGGTGGTGACAGTGGCCTGGAGAGGAAGCAGTGGCAGCTCCGGGAGGGACGTGGCAGAGGGCAGTGAAAAGCTGCCTGGGATCCCAGAGCTGCTCCAAGTTCTGTTATGTGTAGCTTGCTTCAGATGAGTACTGCCTGAAATGTCCTCTTTCTTCTCTTCGCTTCCATTCATTTTTCTTTTCTTTTCGTTCTTCTTTTTTTTTTTCTTTCAATACAGTGTTTCTCTGTGTATCCCTGGCTGTCCTCAGACTTGCTCTGTAGACCAGGCTGGCCTTGAACTCAGATCTGCCTGCCTCTGTCTCCTGAGTGCTCAGATTAAAGGCATGTGCCACCACCACCCAATTCCATTCTTTCTTCTATTAAAAAAAGTATGTGAGGGGCTGGAGAGATGGCTCAGAGGTTAAGAGCACTGACTGCTCTTCCAGAGGTCCTGAGTTCAATTCCCAGCAACCACGTGGTGGCTCACAACCATCTGTAATGAGATCTGGTGCCCTCTTCTGGCCTGCAGTCATACATGCTGCATACAAAATAAATAAATAAATCTTTAAAAAAAGTACGTGAATGTGTATGTATATGTTGAGTGGGTACGTGTGTGCGCGCGCGCGCGCCTGTGGAGGCCAGAAGTTGATATTGGATGTCTTCCTTGATATCTCTCTCTCTCTCTCTCTCTCTCTCTCTCTCTCTCTTTCAGGTTTTATGTGAACCTAGCCACTAGGGAATTTAATTCACATCAAGCTTGTGAAATAGCACTCCACTGAGCTGTCCCTTCAGCCCCTTTAAAAACTCTTACTGTTCTTTAGAAGTGGTCTCACTCCGGTCCTCACCAGCTCTCCTCCACTAGAACTGTTCAGAGTCCAGGCCCAGCAAGGGTGGGGTCACCAGCTCTGCCTCTGGTCACCCATGACATCAAGGCTGGAGATGTGGGATTCAATGTGGCTTCAGTCCCTCGTCCCCTCCCTCTGCCCCGGAATCATGCTAAATGTTTCCTCGACAGTCCTCTTGGCTACCGTAAATTTCAGTCCATGTTGGTGCCAGAAGTCTTTGAGGGGACATCTCCGCTCTCTTCCCTGACAAAGTCACACCAAAACAAATCCTTACACATAGCTCCTATTCCAGATTACTTCCCTGTTCAAACCCCGACAGACAGATGTGCACAGAGATGTCTTACATTGATCTAATTTTAAGTTGGAGAAAGGTGTCTTATCTATAATGGCAGGGTCTCCCTATATAGTCTAGCCTGGCTTCAAACTCTGGCTCCTTCTGCCCCAGTCTCTCTAGTACTAGGATTATAGGTGTGTGACACCATTACCTGGTTAAAGTCTGTCTGTCTATTGAGAGGACCAAGCAGACGCCATAACATGCTGCTCAGTCTTCTCTCAGAGATCAGGCCTCAATTTCAGTTTCCTGAGATTTGAGCAAGCAGTTTCTGGGAGGGCCATGAACAAAAGACATAGTCCTTGCAGTAGCTCCCTTTCTGCACATACTCTGACCGCTCAAGGTTCAGTCAATTGTTTACTGTCTGGGACCCCACACCAACTTAGAGCTATGTGCATGAGTCAAGGACAAAGCCTGGGCCACTGAGTCAACCCCCACAGTCAGTTTGTGCTAGGCCAGGCAGTCTCCAGGGCAGCTCAAGGACAAAGCCTGGGACTTGTCCAAACCTGCCCCAAAATGATAACTGTAACCCCCAACAAGTAAATTCAAAGGTTACACACCCTCCCCCAGTTATATGATGCCAAGGCTTGTACCACCCTGCTTGCGGTTTTTCCCTTTAAAACCCCTCACCCTGCGAGCTCAGGGCCGTCCTCCTCCACCCGATGTGTGGAGTGTTGGACGCGGACCAAGCCTGGGATTGCTTTTTATCAATAAACCCCTGTGTGTTTTGCATTGGATATTGGCTCTGTGATGGTCTTGCCTCGGGGTGGGTGTCTTGCGACGTGGGCACAACACTATCATGTGTGTCAGTGTAGATGTTAAGATTCTGCCATGCTCCAGTTGTATGATCGCACATGCACAATTTAGGAGCTTGACAAGGGGTCTTGCAACGTACGTCATCAGTGTATGCTGGTGATTACGTACACATGGCGTGGTCATGCAGTCTGGCCTGGTCATGCAATCTGTGCATGTGTAGCGTAGCTCTGTAAGCCCATCTGCACCTTAAAGAGCCATGATTCAGACCCCACCCTCTCTGTTCTGTTTCCTCTTCTCCCCACCATCTTTCTCTCTCTGCACCTGTTCCTTCCCAGGCCTGGTTCTCTTGTAACCCCCACTTCCTCCTAATAAAGCTCTGACACTGACACTGGGTTCTGTCGTGACTGTGACCTTTCCATGCTGTAACCAGTGCTGCCGCCAGCGCCACTTATCAGTCTTACGGTACAGTCAGACATCTTACCCATACTAGAGACTCAGGCTCCTTTTCTGGCCAGAACACAGAAGGAAGGTGGGAGAAGTGAACCCGAGTTTGGGAGTTTCAAACCCGAGGGGCTCAAGTGCACCCTCCGCTTCACTAAGGACCCAGCCCTGCGGCGGGCCTTCTTCTTCAACCTCAGCCTTTTCCAGTGTCAACTTCCCTCAGTTTCCCCAGCGAGCTTCCAATGCAGGGTTTCACAGACCCAGATCTTGACCTTCTTAGCAGTCCCCTCTTCCTCCTTCCCCATTTCCTTTTCCTCCTCCTGCTTCTCTACATTAGTCCTTTTCTTCTGTGGTACTGAGGATGGAACCCAGGGCCTTGAACATGGTAGCTAAGCACTCTGAGGTACATCCCTAGCCTTGGCCTCCTCTTTTTAAAAAAATAATGATTCTTAATTTTTGATGGCCTCTTCTTTTACTACATTTATGAAGCACATAGTAATCACTTACCATCTCCTGTTAGCACTTCCAGAGCCATGGCTGTGGCTCACCCTCATCTCTGCAGCCCCTTCCTAGCCTCCGCAGGTCTCCCTAGCATAGCTCCCCACAGCCCTTCCCTTACAGTAGTGTAGTGGGGAGCTGTTCTAGCTATGACCTTGAAGCACCGCCTCTAGAGAGGCAGCAAGTAACTGCTACACCTGCCTATGACCTTGAAATACACATCCCTGGGGCGTGGCTGCTCGGGACCCTTAAGACCTGGGATGCAGCCAGGTGGTGGTGGCGCACACCTTTAATCCCAGCACTCAGGAGGCAGAGCCAGGCAGATCTTTGTGAGTTCGAGGCCAGCCTGGTCTACAGAGTAAAATCCAGGTAAGGTGCAAAGCTACACAGAGAAACCCTGTCTCGAAAAACCAAAAAAAAAATAAATAAATAAATAAAAATAAATAAATAAATAAATAAAAATAAATAAATCAATTTAAAAAAGGGAGCTGGAGAGATGGCTCAGAGGTTAAGAGCACTGGCTGCTCTTCCAAAGATCCTGAGTTCAATTCCCGGAAACCACATTGTGGCTCACAACCACCTGTAGTAAGATCTGATGCCCTTTTCTGGCATAAAAGTGTACATGCAGATAGAGCACTCATAAATAAAATAAATAAATCTAAAAAAAAAAAAAAAGACCTGGGATGCACGTACACAGTGCTCTCTTGGCTCATCGTGGTTCAGATGCTGGGACTGACCAGGCAGAGCTTGGACCAGACAGAAGATCAGCGTGGGACATAGCTCGGCTTTCCTGGACCCTATGATAAATCTCCCATGCTGTAGTGAGTTACTCCCTAATAAATTCCTTTGCTTATTAAATAGACTCTGTGGATTTCTTGGTTTTCAGGAATCAACTTGTACCAGCTCTGACATCTGGCCATAGCTTGCTCCTCGATGCTAAGGCACTCTGTATCAGTTAGATTCTCAGCCTTTGTCCTGGTTAGTTTTATGTCAACTTGACACAAGCTAGAGCAGTGGTCCTCAACCTTCCTGACACTGTGACCCTTTAATACAGTTCCTCATGTGTGGTGACACCAACCATAAAATTATTTTCATTGCTACTTCATAACTGTAATTTTGCCACTGTTATGATCCATAATGTGAATTTCTGATATGCAGGATGGTCTTAGGCAACCCCTGTGAAAGGGTTGCTTGAACCTCCAGATGGGTTCGAAACCCACAGGTTGAGAATCACTAAAGCTAGAGCCATGCTAAGAAGAGGGACACGCTGCTCGAATATTAGACGGTCTTTTAATAAAAAAACAAACAAACCCAGAGCCAGACATCAGGGTGAAAGCTGAACGATCAGAGAAGCAGAACAGCCAGCCACTAGTTCTTACCTCTGAGAAATCCTCAGCCTAAAGAGAGTGAGTTCCTGTTTCCTCACGCCTTATATGTTTCTCTGCCCTGCCATATTACTTCCTGGGATTAAGGGCATGTGTGCTTCCCAAGCAAAGGCATGAGATCTCAAGTGCTGAGATTAAAGGTATGTGCCACCACTGCCTGACCTCTATGTCTAATCTAGTGGCTGGCTCTGTCGTCTGATCCTCAGGCAAGTTTATTAGGGTACACAATATATCACCACAGGGACACTCAATTATTTAGAAAAACAAAAACAAACAAACAAAAAAAACCTTAGGCAGGTCTGTAGTGCATTTTTTTTCTTTTTTCTTTCTTTCTTTTTTTTTCTTTTCGAGACAGGGTTTCTATGTGTAGTTTTGGTGTGTGTCCTGGAGCTCGCTCTGTAGACCAGGCTGGCCTTGAACTCACAGAGATTCACCTGACTCTGTCTCCTGAGTGCTGGGATTAAAGGTGTGTGCCACCGCCAAAGGGCATAGTGCATTTTCTTAATTACTAAGGGATGTGGAAGGGCCCAGCCCATTGTGGGTGGTGCTATTCCTGGGCAGGTGGTCCTGGGGTGCTATAAGAAAGCAGGTTGAGCAAGCAAGGGGTGGGGCAAGCCAGTAAGCAGCACCCCTCCTTGGCCTCTGCATCAGCTCCTGCCTGGCTTGAGTTCTGCTCAGAGCGCTGTGGACTATTCTGTGGGCGCTGTGCAAGATAAGAGGATTGAGAGAAACGCAGATGATGGAGGCCTGGCTTGTGAAGCTTCAGAGGGAAATTTGAGAGTTCCTTAAAGATTATTGGGACTATTTGATATTTTGAATTAAGAATATCTGGTCAGCTGGGGCTGGAGAATCAGCTGTGATTAAGAGAGCAGCATCACTTCGGTGAAATCTTCTGGGAAGTGTTTCCTCAGCGTCAGCACATAGAAGCTGTGGCCTGAAGGGGGCCAAGGCTGCGTCTCCTGTTGGCAGCCAAATTTGGTGATGTGTAAGAGTCACCTGGGCAATGCTGGTTTTGAAGGCATGAAGGGGTCATGGAGAGCGGCTGAGGCTTGGGACTGTGTGGCGGGGCTGGAGTCCCTGACGAGAGGCCAGCGGAGGCCACTGGTGAAGGTGCAACCTGTGTTGTGGGGTATCCACCGGAGAAGACTGCTCCAACATGGGTTTAAACCAATAGAAAGTCTTTGTTAGCTGACTTGTGACTACACTGGGTGTTTGGGATCCCAGTGTAGTGTTGAGCCTTTCTCAGGGTGAGATTTTCAGCACAAAAACCATGTTCTGGGTTGGCATAATCAGTTAACAAGACCAGTTAGCTAGAAGTGGAACTATAGAAGCCAAAAAGCAAGGTTAGCACATGGAGAGACTTTCCCAGAACTATATTGTATTATTATTACAACTATTATTAGTATTGTATTATTATGTCTTTGTTTTAGTTTTGGAAGGTGGTGCTGTCTACATGCTGAGTTTTATAGCCTGAATGGCACTTCCACCATGGAGTCTATTGTGCTAAGATCTGGGGGCCTGTTACACCTCAGTTGCAGCAGGAGATCCCAGAATTTGGGAGATGCCAGTACCATGGGACGACCACCAAGAACAGCAGAGGAGTTAGTCTGAGCCTAGAAGACAAGCTGGGTGTGCTGTAGAGGGTGGAGCCGGAGGAGTGACCCAAACTCCTTAGAGGAGCCCAGAAGATGGTGAGTGAATCCCAGACACTGGGCCCTAAGTTATTTAGACTTTGGATTTGGTTTGGTCAGATTGTAGCAATGCCCTGGTTCTTCTCTCTTGAAATAAGAAACTATGTAACTGATTTTTTTTTTTTAAACAGGAGCTCACAGTTGAGAGACTTTGACCTTTTAAAGACTGAATTTTCAGAGAGACTTGGGATTTTTTCAAAGGGCAGGGGCAGGGACTCACTATGCAGCTCTCGCTGTCCTGGAACTCTATGTAGATCAGGCTGGCCTTAAATGCAGAGATCCGCCTCCCCAGTACTGGGATTAAAGGTGTGTGCCACCATGCTCCACGAGACTTTGGATTTTTAAAGAAACTTTGGGTATTTTTAAAGAGACTGAGTTTTTGAAGTGTTGAAAATTTAGAAACCGTGAAGCTTTTAAAGTTGTACATACTATGTCTATATCGTGATATGAATCTGAGCTCTTGGGGATGAAGGAAAGAAAGGCTATTTTTAAACAGTGCTGTGTTAGTGTATCAAGTTGACAAGGGGCCAGTTTTACTGTCTAGTTTTATGTTTACTTGACACCAGCTAGAATCATCTGAGGAGAGGGACTCTCAATTGGAAAGATGCCACCATATGATTTACCTGCTCGCAAGTCTGTAGTGCATTTTCTCAATTACAGTCGGTGTGGGAGGGCCCAGCCCATTGTGGGCAGTATCATTCCTGGGCAGGTGGTCTTAGAGTACTAGGAGAAAGCAGGCGGAACAAGCTGGGGGAGCAAGCAGGTAATCAGCACTCCTCCTAGGCGTCGGCATCGGCTCCTGCCTCCAGATTTCTGGCCTGTTTGAGTTCCTGTCCTGACTTCCTTCGAAGATACACTGTGATGTAGAAATATAAGCTGAAATAAACCCTTTTCCCCCAAGTTTTGGTCATGGTGATTTATCAGCAATGGTAACCCTAATTTAGCTGCCTTCTCAGGGTTAGCTTGTGCTTGTCTTTCTAGACATAGCTGGATACCCCCACCCGTCTAGAAAAAAAAGCCTCCAATGGCAAGCTGATGCAGTGTCTTCCTGTGGGTTCTCCTGGAGCTCCCCCAGGCCCGTCTCCCCACAGCTTACAAGTCAAGTCGTTTTGCGTAGCCACTGTGTTTCTACTGTTCTCTCTTGCTGGACAGAGAGCTTCGATGGCAGATCCTTGGAGTCCAAGCATTTAGTCCTTCGCTAACATTCCCCATGTCAGCACTTGGGCCGAATTATCTGGGTCAGCACTTAGCCTTTGTCCGACGGAGTTCTTGGACACGCTGCTCTGAAGTGGCCAGACTTAAAAGTAAAATAAAACCAGATGCCCTGGTAAGTTTGCCTTTCAGATGCTGTGTCTGGAGCCATGTCCGCCTGTGGTGCATTTACACTTAATGAGTTCCTTGTTTTACCTGAAGCTCTACACGTACCTAGGTTTTTTATGTTCACATCTGCTTTCTCAGGCAGCCCCTCCCTCCTCCCTCACGATTAAAAGTTTGACTTAGATAATAAACTCCTGCAGCCATCCTTGTTTTCTGCGGTTTTCAGTGAAGCTGAAATTCTTATTTTTTTTTTCTATCCCACCAACCCGGTTCCCCCCCCCCCCCCCCCCCCCGAGGATACAGTACACTTATTCTCCAAACCTCCTTCAGTGACCTCCACATACCCCCAGACAAGCTGGTGGCTTCTTAGCAGGAAAGAAGTGCAGGAGAGGGACACACGGGTAAGGACTGACAGAAGCACAGACGGGTCTTTGTCCTGCACAGGGCAGCCACAGGCTATCATTGTTTCCACTGGCTGCCGCCTGGTATCTGGTGCAGGTCCCAGTGTTCAGGGCTCACAGAGTCAGCAAATGCAGTGTTCCTGGATTCTCTGACGTTGGAGGAAGAGGAACAGGCCTCTAGCCAAAGCCTCACTGCGACACATGGCCGTGATGAGAGGGCGATGATCCTGCCACCCACCCCGCTCCTCTCCACTGTGGAAGTGTTTGCTCACAATCACACCTCCTGCCTTCACTTTCTGTTCCCAAGTTTCCAGATGTTTCAAACCATTCTTCTCTTCCTCTCTGCTTGAAAACATCTATGTTCCCCAAAACTTTTTTTTTTTTTTTTTTAAAGATAGAGTCTCACTCTGTAGCTCAGGTTGGCCTAGAACACAGACTGGCCTCAAACTCACAGCAATCACCCTGCCTTAGCCTCATGAAGCCCTCATGCCGGGCTTCTAATTAAATGTAAAAATTTGGGAAATTTAACTTATGTGAATGGGTGTTTTGCTTGGTATGTGTGTCTACTCACCACCTGTGTGCCTGGTGCACAAGGTGGCCCGAAAAAGCATCAGATTTCCTGGGGCTTCCAGGTAGTTGTGAGTGGCCATGTGGGTGGTGGGAATTGAACCCAGATCCTCTGGAAAAGCAATCAGCCCAGCCTACTCTCCAGCCTCCTAATTCAATATTTAACACACACACACACACACACACACACACACACACACACACACACACATACACATACACAATTATATTTGCAGTAGTGAGGATAGATCCCAGGGCTTCCTGCAGAATCTAGGCAAATGAGCTATACCCCGAACCTCCAAATGTGTAGGGTTGTGTGTGTATGTGTGTTTGTTGGGAATTAAACTCAGAGCCTTGAGTATGCTAGGCTAATTCTCCCAAAATGTTTTTAATATTCATTTTGCAAAATTCACAAGAATTTAAGCATCGGCTCTAGAGGCTCTGCTATACATTTGGGTTCAGTCACCAGAGCATCGAAGCCTGAGGCGCTGCGCCGGGCCGCTAGGGGGCAACAGACACAGAGATTTGCAGCTGGAAACCCAAGAAGTGGCCGGTTGGGTTATTGCTCCTGTTCTGGTCTCACTAGAGATGGAGAAGCCTTTCCGGCTCACGAATCAGGGTGACAGGATCCTAGGACGTCCAAAGGCTGTTTGTGGCCTCATTCACAGTCTGGTCATCAGGCTGTCTATGAGCATTGTGCTAAGCACCCCTGGCATTCGAGTAAGCCCCGACAGCCACTGTAACGCACCCGGCTGCCTCTATTGCTGGAAGTCGGCCCACTGACCTTCCAGGCATCCGGTGAGTGGTGACCATACTTCCCTGTCTGGGCATCTGTAGAAGTCCAGACACTAATTGACTGGAGTTAATTAACTGCCAGTCTCTTGGTTTATATTTTCGCCCAGCTGGATAATTTGGGAGGAGCACTTCCCCTGAGTCACCCTGGCAGACAGCACCTGGGCCACACAGGACAGGGCCCTGCTTAGCTGAGGCCGGAGGTTTAGAGAAGGAAACCTGGGCTCTTCTGTAACTCCACCATTGCATGGCCTTGGGCAGAGCATTTAACTTGCTGGGCCAAGGTTTCCTCAGCAGACATGCCTGCTTCCTTGGTGTCTAGGCCCTGTTAGCCTCTTTCTCCTTGTCAGGTGACTAGCTTCCAGAAAACACTACTAAACAACCAACTGGTACAGTAACAGAGTTTGTTGTACAGAGGGGTAAGGAAGAACTCTGTCTTGTAAGAATCCTAGAATGCAGATAGAGAGGGCAGAAATGGGGTACTGAGATTTGGGGGTCTGCTTTAAGACGGGCCTTTTGCTGCAAGACCTGGTAAGGTTTGGCTAGGGTCATGTGAGTCCACGATTAAACTTTAGTAGTTCAAGATTGTTTTAGTGTGTCATGGTAGGAGGGTTTCACAGAGCCTTGGGAGACTCTTGTGATTCAGTGGATTTTCTTGAACTCAGCAGTGAGGTTATTTACAAAGTTTGCCTTCCTGGACAAGTGTTCCCTGGAATAGTCAAGTCACGATACGTGCATAGCTGCACCTAGTGTGAGTTGGAATTCTGTGGTTTATTTTATTCTTTTAACAGTCTCATGTAGCCCATGTTAACCTCAAACTTGTTATGTAGTCTGGTGTGGTGTTTTGGATGAGACTGGATCCCATAGACTTATATATTTGAATACCGTCCCCACTTGGTGGGACTGTTTGGGGAAGGATTAGGAGGTTGTGAGCTTCAGGGGGAGGTGTGTCACTGGGGGTAGCTGTGAGGTTTCAAAAGCCAGTACCATTCCCAGTTAGCTCTCTCAGCCTCAGTGGTTGTCTTGAGAGGTGAGCTCTTGGCTTCTGCTCCAGTGCCATGCCTGCCTGCCTGCTGCCTGCTGCCATGCTCCCCACCATGATGGTCATGGACTCTAACCTCTGAAACTGTGAGCCCCAAATAAACCCTTCCTTCTATAAGTTGCTTTAGTCATGGTGTCTTATCGCAGCAACAGAAAAGTGACTAAGATACCCAGTTTAAGCTTGAATTCCTGTTCCTTCTTATCTCCCTACGGCAGAGATATGGGCGTGTGCCATCACACTCAACTATGTTATTTATTTATTGAAGTTATGGGGAATACTATGCGGTGGACTTTGTTATTTGTACCCAGAGACATCCTGTTAGTTTTCCCAGTTTAGTGTGGGGTTATATTTGGGGAGGGGGAGTAAGGGCATGCATGGAGAGGGCTAATGTTTGGGTGTGTTTTTCTGATTATGAGAACAAAGAAGGGCTGAGGTAAAGGGCTGAGACTCAAACTTACTCCTGTGTCAAAGTAATGAATAAGTTGTTATTAAATGTCTTCCAAACATAATGTGTCCACCTGTGAACTGCAACACAAAGCATATGATCAGGAGTTCATTGCCCCCTTTGTAGGGGAAATGTAGGGCCTACTTGGTGAGTACTTCAAAACTAGAAATGCTACAAGCTTGTCAAGATCTTAAAAAGGCCCTGTGACACTCGAGTCCTGGCCTTCCTACTAGGAAGCTGTGTGAGCTGGGACCACCTCAGACGTGGATAGTAGAGTGAAGTGGGGAAGCCATGTTGAGCATAGCTACCTCAGTTGTTTTCTGTATGAGTGCTCTGTCTGCATGCATGCCTGCACGCCAGAAGAGGGCATCAGATCCCACTGTAGATGGTTGTGAGCCACCATGTGGTTGCTGGAATTTGAACTCAGGACCTATGGAAGAGCAGCCAGTGCTCTTAACCATTGAGCCATCTCTCCAGTTCCCATAGCTGTCGCAGTTGTTTTAGACAAAGTTCCAGAAGATTCTGGGGGCACTTCAGTCCTGCAAACTGTGAATCAGGAACAACAAGCATCATGAGAAATCATGGGTCCAAAGGAGGCAACTCTGGGAAGACTTGGAGTTATTCAGATTGAGAAGAAACAGAAGAAATTAGAAAAACTAACCACTATCCAAGCCCAGGATGCCTGAGAGTCCTTTGAGTTACTTCCTGTACTCAGTATTTAGCAAGCAGTTCTATTATTATTATTATTATTATTATTATTATTATTTAGTTTTATTTTTATTTTGTTTTGTTTTTGGAGACAGGGTTTCTCCGTGTAGCCCTGGCTGTCCTGGAACTCACTCTGTAGACCAGGCTGGGCTTGAATTTACAGAGATCCACCTGCCTCTGCCTCCTGAGGGCTGGGATTAAAGGTGTGCACCACCACTGCCCACCTAGTAAGCAGTTCTTTACAGGCCTGGAAGTTGTAGAATATTATATTAAGATGTGTTGCACTTGTTTATGCTGTGGAACATTTGTTTTAATGATACAAAGATGTGTTGCATCCTTTTATGTTGCATTTTAACTCTTGAAGCTGTGTTACTTTACCTGTCTAAAATACCTGATTAGTCTAATAAAGATCTGAATGGCCAATAGTGAGGCAGGAGAAAGGATAGGCAGGGCTGGCAGATAGAGAGAATAAATAGAAGAAGAAATCTGGGAAGAGAAGATTGAGGAACAAGAGAACAGGAGAGGAGGACAATAGGGGCCACCCACCCAGCCACCCACCCAGCCATTGAGTAAGAGTGAAAGTAAAATATACAGAAGTAAGAGAAAGGTAAAAACCCAGAGGCAAAAGATAAACGGGATAATTTAAGTTAAGAAAAGCTGGCTAGAAATAAGCCAAGCTAAGGCCAGGCATTTATAAGAAAGAATAAGCGTCTGTGTGATTTATTTGGGAGCTGGGTAGAGGACCCCCCAAAAGAGTCAAGAGTTAAAACAACTACACCTGGAGCTATCAGAACAAGTTTGCAGGAGACCCCAGAAGTCCCCTGTCTGAGCAGGCATCAACTATCTATCACCTAGTTAGTTTGAGACAGGGTCTCATTTTGCAACCCTGGATAGCCCAGAACTCACAGAATTCTATCTGCTTGTCTCTGCCTGCTAAGTGCTTGGATTTAAGGCTTGCACCACACACTGCAGCTGCATTTACCCTTTTGGCAAATCTGAGCAAAGCCTAGTGTGAAACCAAAGCAGCAGGGCACTGAGTGACCCTGGGAGGTTTGGGGCAGTGGCTCTTTTTGTTCTTATGTGTTAAAGAGTTATTTATTTGTGTGTGTGTGTGTGTGTGTGTGTGTGTGTGTGTGTGTGAGAGAGAGAGAGAAAGGGGGGGGGAAATCACTTTTTTCCCCACGCATGATCTGATAAGTTACGTCATTGACAGTACAGCCTTTGTCTGACCTAGCTATTTCCCTTCTAGGAATCTAACTTGAGGAAGTAATTAGAGATGCTTTCAAAGATTTTTTTTTTAAAGCAGGTTTTATTGAGACATTATGTGTAACAGTTAAAAGGAATGAGTGTCCAGTCTGAGAAGATACAAGCTTAAGTAAATGTTGTTGCATTTTACAATGGAATATTATAGAGACATTAATAACCATCTTATGAATGGCTTATGGACATGTGAAGGTGCCAGACTATATTACAACTTAAAAAATCCAATTAGTGTAGCAGTATGATTCCAGGAATATAAAAAGAAAAATGTATCATCTATAGCTTGTTTAATTAACTAAAAAATTTGAGGCTTTTAATTGGTTGATCAGTGATTTTTAATATTTTTTTAGATTTTATTATTTTTTATGTGCATGAGTGTTTTGTCTGTCTTAGTTGCTATTTTATTATTGTGAAGGAACATCATGACCAAGGCAACTTATAACAGAAAACATTTAATTTTGGGAGCTTGCTTACAGTTGCAGAGGGTAGGTCTATGACCATCCTGGTAGAGAGCATGGCAGCAGACAGGCAGGCATGGTGTTGGGGCAGTAGCTGAGAGAACACATCTGATCCACAAGCATAGACAGACAGACACTGGGCGTAGCATGGGCTTGATTAAGGGTGCTTGCTGCTCTTTCAGAGGACTCAAGTTCAGTTCTCAACATTCATATTGGGCAGCGGGCAACCATCTCTAACTCCAGCATCTGAGGCTCCAACGCTGTCTTCTGACCTCCTCGGGTATCCATACATACCTTAGATATATGCTTATAGACACACGCACATACACGTAAATAAAAAATAATAAAAATAAATCTTAATAATTGTTATCTTACAGAGCAATCAAATACAGTATTTGGAATCACAAACTCTGTGTGTGTGTGTGTGTGTGTGTGGAGTTGGTTCTTTCTACTTAGAGGAGTTGGTTCTTTCTACTTAGAGGAGTTGGTTCTTTCTACTCTCGTGTGGGCTCTAGGGCTCAAACTCAGGTAGTAAGGCTTGTGTAGCAAGTACCTGTGCCTGCTAAGCCACCTTGCTGACCCTGAAATCATTTTTATTGTCAAGTGGAGGGGACAAAAGCCAAGCAGAAGACAGGCCCACACAGCCCCACGGAGGAGATTATTCCAAAGGATGATGCCCAGCAGCTCTGTGTCCATTTCAAGATCTTTCAAAGTCATTTCTCGTACTCACGCCACTGAGATCATAATTGGAACAAGTTTGTTAACATATTAATATGGGCCTGTTAATCCACGCCCGTAATTCCAGAACTCAGGAGGCTGAGGCAGGAGGATTGCTGCAAATTCAAGGCTAGCTTGGGCTACATGGTGAGATATAGGTAAGCCTTTACTACAGTATAAGACCCTGTCTCAAAAAAAAAATTAAAAAAAAAATCACAATAAGCAAGTTTAAGACTACCTTAATGAGCTGGAGGTGGTGGCGCAGGCCTTTGATCCCAGCATTCAGGAGGCAGAGGCAGGCAGATTTCTCTGAGTTAGTGGCCAGCCTGTCTACAGAGTGAGTTCCAGGACAGCCAGAACTGCATAGTGAGACCCTGTCACAAACAAACAAACAAACAAACAAACAAACAAACAAACAAACAAGCTTTAATGAGAGAAATGAGTGCTCTACAAAAGGTCCCACAGGCAAAGTGATGGCTTTCCCAGG
Organism: Peromyscus nudipes; assembly: GCA_902168325.1. Lineage (NCBI taxonomy): Eukaryota > Metazoa > Chordata > Mammalia > Rodentia > Cricetidae > Peromyscus > Peromyscus nudipes. The sequence continues at coordinate 55,285 of CABHPH010127621.1, forward strand.
ATCATCTCAAAGATGTGTCTCATCAGTCAGTGAAGGACCCAGTCAAGATACTTCAGCCTGGTGTGGAGAGATGGCTGGGTGGTTAAGAGCACTTATTGCTGTTCCTAAGGACCCAGGTTCGGTTTCCAGCACCTAGATGGTGGCTCCCAATTATCTGTAACTCCAGTTCCAAGGCACCTAATGCCCTCTTCTGACCTTCCCAGGCACCAGGTGCACACACACACACACACACACACACACACACACACACACGGTACACATACGTATATGTACACAAAATACTCAGACACATAAAATTGAAAGGTATTTTGTGACATGCTCAAAATCACCCGTGTTTCCAGTCAAAGAAGGGGCATGAGTTTGGGAAGTTGGTGCCTGGCTTACGTTCCTGTGTGCAGGCCGTGCTTCCGTGTCAGCTGCGTGCTGGTCAACTTGTCTCTCATGCCTCACTTGTCTCTAACCAGACAGTTCTAAGCAGAGACATGTAAAGCAGACGTTGCAGCCCACCCTCGGTGGTTTTGTTGGCCACCTCAAGCCTGCCTTCCCTTTCTGCACAGGGGTGAGTAATAGAGAGATGCCACTTTGGACATGGCGGAGTCTCTTCAGGTACATAGCCATGTGCAAAGGCATTGGGATGAAAGGGGCAGAGCAGAAATAGGGGATCAGTGTGGCTGCTGAGGAAGGAGCCCAGAGCAGTGCACACAGAGCAGGTAGAGCAGGCAGCGGGGTCAGCGGGGTCAGCAGGGTCAGCGGGGTCAGCGGGTCAGTGGGGTCAGCGGGCTGAGGGCTTAGGACCCTCCCCAGCCTAAAGCAGCTGTTAGAGGCTTTTCATTGGAAATGCCTAGATTCAGTGGTTGCTTAAGTTTGTTTGAGGCAGTCTCAAGTAGCCTAGATTGGCCTGGAACTTGCTATATAGCTGAGGATGACCTTGAATTTTTGTTATTATTACATTTGTGTGTGTGTGTGTGTGTGTGTGTGTGTGTGTTCATGGATGTGCACACACTAACACTGGCATGCCACAGCATATATGTAGAAACCAGAGGACAAGTTACAGGAGTTGGTTCTCTCCTTCCGCCATGTGAGTCCTGGGGTAGAACTCCTAGCAGCAAGTGCCGTTCTTTACTAGCTGAACCATTGCGCTGGCCCTAATGCGTATCTTTTTTCTTTTTCTTCTCTCATACAATACATCTAGATTGCAGCTTCCCCTCCCTGCACTCTTCCCAGTGCCCCCACCACCTCCCCCCCAGATCCACTCCTCCTCCATTTCTCTTCAGAAAAGAGCAGGCCTCCCAGGGACATCAACTAAACACGGCATAACAAGGTGTAATAAGACTAGTCACAAACCCTCGTGTTAAGCCTGGACAAGGCAACCCAGTAGGAGGAAATGGGTCCCAAGAGCAGGCAAAAGAGTCAGAGCCAGGCAGTGGTGGCACACGCCTTTAATCCCAGCACTGGGGAGGCAGAGCCAGGCGGATCTCTGTGAGTTCGAGGCCAGTCTGGTCCACAGAGTGAGATCCAGGACAGGCACCAAAACTACACAGAGAAACCCTGTCTTGAAAAAAAAAAAAAGTCAGAGACACTCCCGCCCCCACTGTTAGGAGTCCCACAAAACCCCCCAGCTAAAGCCAGGTGGTGATGGCGTCCGCCTTTAATCCCAGCATTTAGGAGGCAGAGGCAGGTGGATCTCTGAGTTCGAGCCTGGTCTACAGAGTGAGATCCAGGACAGCCAGGGCTACACAGGGAGACCCGATCTCAAAAAACAAACAAACAAACAAACAAACAAACAAAAAACCCAAAACAAACCAAAACCAAAACCAGCTAAACAGTCGCCGTATGTATGCAGAGGACCTAACTCAGACCCGTACAGGCTCCATGATTGTCGCTTCCGTCTCTGGGAGCCCCTATGAAACCTGCTTAGTTGATCCTGTGGGCCGTGTTCTCTGGTGTTCTTCAACCCCTCTGGCTCCTACAATCCCCCCACCTTCTGTGGGGTTCCAGAGCTCTGCCTAATGTCTGGCTGTGGGTCTCTGCATCCGGTCTATTTCGTGAAGCTTATCCACATTCCATCAGAACAGCCTGGGATGTAAGGCTATTGCAGGGTCTGGGTTTACCTGTGGGGCCTGTGTCCATGGAGCAAAGTGCCCGGTTTCACTGGCATCTTCTAGGCCTTCATAGTGTTCGTGCAATGTGGAAGACAGATGTAGGTGGGGAGGAAGAAATGAATCAAGGATGATTCCCCAACCCAAGTCTTGAGCAACTGGGGAATCATGGTGCCAATATCTGAGCCAGGAAAGTCCCAGAGTGCATCTGATTCGCAGATCTCTCTCTGAGAAATCTGGTCAAAGGCCAGGTTCCAGTGCCCAGGTCCTGGCTTGAAGGGACAGGTGTGGAAGGGAAGGGGGGTCAGTGACTGCCAGCACACAGGGTGACCACTCACTGCTGCTCTCTTCTCACACACCTGCAGCTCCCCACCCTGGCTGTCAGCCTCCTGGCTGCAGAAACAGCCACACTGACTGGCCCCAAGTTGCTCATTAGCAGCAATTAGCAGAACCACTCATTTCCCTGGAGGGAAGATGGGGAGGAGGAACAGGTTGGGAAGTGGCTCCCACCCTGCGGGGGAGGCCCAAGCTAGTTTCTCCATGTTTCCTCTGTGGCAGGCATGACGCGGCTGCCCAAGTCACACCTGGGGTGGGGGACAGCTAGGCCATGGCTCAGAGATGCTCCCCAAGGCAGAGACATGCAGTTCTCAGCTATATATATACAGCTCACCCTGGAACTAAAGCAGGGCCATTACCTTGCACCCAGCCTCAAGCCAAGCTAAAACCTGATGTGGCCAGTCTCTTACTCCTCTGTGAGTCTCAAAGGCACTGACCAAGAGATAACCCCAGCCATGACCTCTATCTCGGAACTCAGAGGTCCTACATCTTGTCCAGTGAGTCAGGATGAGTCATCAGGAGTGTGAGGAACAGTTCAGCTTGGCCAAGGGCACCCCTGTGTGTCCCATAGCCCATTCTCTCTGGGTCATGTCCCCAGCTGGATTCTGTGCCTGGCTCCCTCTGGACCATCTGGCTCTGTCCAGGGGATGAGCTGTTTTGTGGCATTTGCTGCCTTACTGAGTACAACTGATATCAAGATGCTAATGTGATGTAAGTCACCTGAAGTCTGCAAATTATTTGGATATTTAGTTGTCAGTTCCTGCCAGCAAGCAGGGCCAACATTAGTAAACCCATCCCCAGCATCATTATTCCCTGTTACTGAGTCAGGGTCCTGCCTTGACTGGACCCTGTGAAGTCCAGACTGCCTCCAACCGGCTGCAGTCCTCTTGTCTTGGTCTTGTGGGAGCAGACATAACCACCACATCTGTCTATCTGTCTGTTTTTAAACTGAATCTTGTTCTGAGGCTGGGATCTGGGGCTTTTCTCATAGCAGACAAGTTATTGATCACTGAGCTCCACCCCCAGGCAGATGTGCTCCTTTAATTAGCCTGTGGTTTTAAGAACAAACAAAGAGAAAAGGGAGCTCCAAGCTCACCTGAGAGCACATGAGTCACCTGTGAAGAAGTTGTGGAAAGACGTTCCTTTCTCAAGCAGAGGGAGCAGGCTGGGAGCAGGGAGGGGGGGGGTCTCCTGGAGCCCAGAGTGGACAGCCCAGGAATACTCTTGTGGGAGGGCTGGTCACTTTCGCCCCCAGACCCTCTTCCAGGCTGTTGGACATTGTCCGTGAGAACCAGAAAGTCAATGTGGAAGAGACGATTAACATCTCAGAACTCCAACAGCCAACTTCTCTTTTCTTTTATAAAGCTTATTTTATTATTAAAATTATTTTTTTTCTCATGATAGGGCTCCTCTACTTAGCTTTGGCTATAACTCCAGATCCTTCTGCCTCAGCCTCCCAAGTGTAGGGACAGCAGGTGTGTATCATCACACTAGACTTCAGCCAACTTGTCAGAGATACAAAGGTTGTAAACACACCTTTGAGGCAACTTCTAGAAGGGAAGAACACTGAGGAAAGACAGAGAAAGTAAGGGCTCCAGGGAGCCCCAAAGACAGGGGTAAATGCAGCTAGGAAAAATGCCTGAAGCCCTTGGTGGAACACAAAAACCAGCCATGCTGATATTCCAGGAAGACATTCTCAGCCTGATGCTCTGGCAGTCACGTGATTATCATGGAGCTCTTAGAAGCCTAGCACCCAGAGAGTCAGATAACTAAGCCCTGTGTCTAGAAGGTGTGAGATGGTATGTTGGGGTTTAAAGGCCCCACCAGGAGGGATCCCTGAGAGGACAGGAAGGCAGGCTGAGCAGGGAGAGCGATGCTTAATCTCCACCTGTAGGAAATGCTGAGAAGGTCATGTTGTAGGAGAGAAAGCTTTATTCTCCGGAAGTTCCCAGATTGCACTGCTCAACACTGGGAAGAGGAAATGGAAGAAGGATTGCATGGGTATGCACTATGCAGCTCCCATCCTGGCATCCCCACCCGTCAGGAGAGCTGTGGGGCAGTGTAGAGTCAGGCGTGGTTGGTGCAGTGGTTTGAATGAGATGGCTCCCGTAAGTCTCGGCATCTGAACGCTTGGCCCTCAGTGGTTGCTTGAAGAAGATTAGAGGTGTGTCCTCGCTGGAGGAAGTATGCTATTTGGGGCGGGCTTTGAGGTTTCAAAAAGACTCCTACAGTTTCAAGTGAGCTCTCTTTGCTTCCTGTTTGTGGATCAAGAAGCGAGTGAGCTCTGGCTGCTGCTCCTGCCACCTTTTGCCTGCTACTTCCACTCTGCCACCATGGACTCCGACCCTCCGGAACTGTAAGCCCTAAATAAACTCTTTACAAGTTGTCTTGGTCACGGTGTCTCATCACAGCATCAGCGAAGTAACTAATACAGTTGGCTTCTCATGGAAGTGGGAGAGGGACAGAGGTTTGGGGAAGACCTGGGAAGGACTTAGAGGAGCCTAAATGAAGACAAAGAAAATGTGAGGTCAAGGGTATGAGGGGATGGACTTTGAGAGGGCTCTCAGGGGGGACCACAACCCAGGACTGGGTTGGAGTCCTGATAGACCCGTGATTCTGAGAGGCAGAGAAGCCCAATGTTTTGCAGTTTCCCAGAGCAACAGTTCTCAGGACAGCTGGGTGTGTGATCAAGCAGAAGGTAGGACATCCTCACAGGAAGGTGATAAAAGGTCATTGGAGAGCAGTGTAGCCTCAGTGGTAACCCAGTATCCCCAGGGCCAACCAGACTAGGCTCCTCAAAGCATTCGTGCCCCAGTGGGTCAGTGAGCACTCAGCCTGTGCTCCTCAAAGCATTCATGCCCCAGTGGGTCAGGGAGCACTCAGCCTGTGCTCCTCAAAGCATTCGTGCCCCAGTGGGTCAGGGAGCACTCAGCCCGCGCTCCTCACTCCCTGTCTAACCACAGTGATAGAATATCTAACAAAACAACATAAGAAAGGCTCACAGTTTGGGGGGTGGGTCGGGGACACTGCTCTCACAGCATGAAGGCACGGAGTCCAGAGGGCTCACAGCCATGGCCATGTGAGGAGGTTGGTTACATCAAGTTGGCAGTCAGAAAGCGGAGAGAAGAGAATGATGGTACCCTCAGGCTTTCTCCTGTCCCCTCTTTTATTCAGTCTGGGCCCCCAGATCACGGCATGGTGCTGCTCACATCAGACTGTGTCTTCCACCTTCAGCTAAACCTCTCTGGAATTACCCTAGGCAGGCCACAAAGTGTGTCTGCTAGGAGATTCCAAACCCTACCAACCATCACAAATCAGAAGCCCACTCTTGCTCAATTTGATACCCGAACCCATCATTTTTATCCGTACCATTTCACCCCTTTCCCTCATAAGCTTAAATCGAAAGAGCAGCAGAGCTGGGGTCAGAGTCACTGATGCCAACACCAGGCTGCATAGTGAAGAAAGTGGGTAGGCTCGCATGCATGTTTTATTTGTGCTTATATAAATCTGCAGAGAGAGAGAGAGAGAGAGAGAGAGAGAGAGAGAGAGAGAGAGAG
>CABHPH010127622.1:0-14064 GCA_902168325.1 Peromyscus nudipes
CACACACACACACACACACACACACACACACACACATACACACATACACACACACCCCAGGGAGAGAGGGAGGGTTGAGAGAGATTAAGTTAGAAAGTAATTTTCTAGTGTGGGCCAAATTTGGCATATAATACACAATGAAACAAAAGCTAGCCACTACTACAGAAAACACATTTCTTCTTTGTCCTTTCCTTTGGAAAAAATTGTTCATAATTTCTGTTTCAAAGTTTCTGTAAGTAATACAAATAAGTTTAAGTGATGAATAGAAACTTTGGGTAGATGGTGAATAAAAAGTATAGGGGAAAGTGCACTATAAAACCAAGGGAAACATTAAGGACACTAAGAAAATATTTAATGTATTTCATTCATTATTCTAGGAACTGGTCTCTTACATTTTAATATGCTGGAGTCTTTGTATTCACAGTTTTAGTGAATTCTATTTTAAAAGCCTATTGGGAATTCATAAGAGGGTTTAAGGAATGAAATGGAAGTCTCTATTCCAAAGAACCAGATTGAAAAAATTTATAAAACACGATTTATTTTATTCATTTTATTGGATCCTGAACATGATAAATTAGAAATAAATAGTTTAGAAGAGACTTGCAGCTGGTTAGTGGTGACGTATGCTTTTGATCTCAGCACTTAGGAGGCAGACTGATCTCTGAGTTTGAGGCCAGCCTGATCTACAGAATGAATTTCAGGGTAGCCAGGGCTACACAAAGAAACCTTGTCTCAAAAAACAAACTGGGAAAAAAAAAAAGAGAGAGAGAATTTCAACAGCATAACATGTAAAATTAAATTATTCTATTTTTAGCTTTTATTTTTCTCTTATACATTACATCCCGACCACAATTTCTCCCCCCTCCATTCCTCTCCCACCTCCTTTCTCTCCCAGATCAACTCCTCCTCTGTTTCCCTTCAAAAAAAAATTAAAAAAAAAAAAGCAGGTCTCCCAGGGATCTCCACCAAACATAGCCTAACACGCTACAATAATACTGGGCACAAACCCTCATATCATAGCTGCACATGGCAACACAGTAGGAGGAAAAGGGTCCCTAGTGCACGCAAAAGAGCCCGAGACATACCCCCACTCCTGTTGTTGGGAGTCCCACAAGAACACCAAGCTACACAACCATAAGGTATATTCAGAGGACCTAGCCCAGACCCATACAGCGTCCATGTTTGACACGTCAGTCTCTGTGAACCCTTATGAGTCCAGCTTGGTAGATTCTGTTGGCCATGTTCTTGTGGTGTCCTCATCCCCTCTGACTCCTACAATCCTTCCTCCCCCTCCTCTTATTTTAAATATGATTTTTTTAAGTATCTTGTCCATTTTCTTTAAGTCAAATCAAAATTTAAAACCTGATTGTGTTAATTTATAATGTCACTGAATAGTAATCGTAACACTGCTCATAAAGGAAATAATTAAGGACTCTGCTTTTCTTTTAAGTTTAGTTTTTAATATTTTGCCCAAAATTTTTCCTGTTTCCCTCAAAATCAATCATTTTAATATAATATGACATTCTGATAAACAAACCTTTTGATCTTATAGTATTGTGTATGTCTTATGTAGCTTTTAGTTTTATTTGTGATATAAATACTTGGTAAGGTGTGATAAATACCACACTGAATGAAACAAATTATTCCCTGAAAATCTTTAAACACTACAAAATATCCTGTTTCAGTTAGAGAGCTTACAAAACAAGAGAGAAAACAAAAAACAAAAACCCCACATGTTCCACTGAACTTGATGAAAACCCCAAAGCTAAAAAGTTCATAGAAATTATTTCTGTATTTGTGTGTGCAGGATTAAATGTCTTCTAATCATAGTTCCTTGTACAGTATATTGTTCAGGTTGCCAGAACCTAACAGTAATGTAATTCATTGACATTGGAAGAGAATTAAAACTAATTAGATTATCTTGCCCGTTTCCTTCCTCAAGCAAAACATAACTTGCACTTACAAGTCAATACTGGTTTGATGTTTAAACCTTGGTTGCCTTGAGTGAAAACTGAAAGAGAGGAAAGAGACATCCTTATTTACCTTCATGTGTAAGGAAAATTCAATACACACTACAGTTTGAAAGATCACTGTTCAGAATTCCTATCGGTAGCATATCCCTGCTTTGTGACCAAATTTGGTTTGATCTGTGCAACCTCACATGGCAGTCATTCAAGAAATCTAAGGTATGATGCAGTTCACTTAAACTCATTCCTTGGATTTATCCCCTTGAAGGCTAAGTCAGATTGGGATGCATCTTGTGACTTAGAGCTTGTAAAGTAGAGTAATTTTGAAAACATAGAATTGCCAGGCGGTGGTGGCGCATGCCTTTAATCCCAGCACTCGGGAGGCAGAGCCAGGCGGATCTCTGTGAGTTTGAGGCCAGCCTGGGCTACCAAGTGAGTCCCAGGAAAGGCACAAAGCTACACAGAAACCCTGTCTCGAAAAACCAAAAAAAAAAAAAAGAAAACAGAATTATAGGTTGTATAATGTGTATTTCAAATCAAAGAAGTGAACTGAAAAAAATTAAAGAACAGATATATAGGTTTCCTTTGTTTAATTTATTCAAAAGATAGAGATGTGTCTTAACTATGAAATTTTCATTCACAAGGTCTTGATTTCTTCCAAGGAAGCCAGGTTCAGTTAGTAAATTCATGACTATGTCTTTAATGATAACATTTGCCTTACATAGTAAAATAAATTATTTATTTTTAATATTTTTGTTGGGGTTTATGTGAGTGCATATGTGTATGCGTGCATGTATGCAGGTACCCATCGAAGTCAGGAGAGTGCATTGGATCACCAGGAGGTAGTTACAGGCTATTATAAACTGCCTGGCATGTTAGGAACAAAACTCAGGTCCTCTAGAAAAATAGTAGGAGATCTTAACTCCTGAGCCATCTCTTCAGTCTCAAAATTAATATCTTAGAACTGTAATCCAAAAAGAATGTTTTGTCAAACAAATTGTCTTAACTAACCTATACGTATGGGATTGAATGTTAATGTGTCCGTAGCATCTTAGCAAAAGGATACTTTTAGAATAATCAAAATTGATACCATTTTAAATTGATGCCCAAATGAAGTCATTCTTCCCATTAGGAATGCTTCCAGTTGCTGAGGGAAAACAAGTGGGGCTTAAATAAGTAAAGTTTTATTTTTCTCATGTCATAGAAATTTTAGAAATAGGTTCATATTGCTGCTGCTTCCAAGCCCGTTAGAGTCTGTCATGCTTAGTTACTCACTTTTGATTATAATATTACATTTGCAATATGGATGCTACAGCTCCAGATTTAATTCCACCAAGAAGAAAGCAGTTCCAACTGGGTAGTCCCTTTTATCAGGGAAGTAAGACCTTCTCAGAGGCAGGCCTCCTAGCAGATCACCACTTTATATGCTCCAGAACTGGGTCATAAGACCACCAGTTGCAAGTGGGCTAGAGAAAGTCAGAGGGAAAAGAGAAGGTTTGGGATAGGTAGCCCTGTAGAACAGGGCTTCTTAATCTTTTCCCACTTGCCTAAGGGATTCTTATGGTACTTACGGTATATGGGTATATAGAACAGATAAAATATCAGACATTTACTGATAATTGTAAAATTATTTTAAACATTCCTTTGATACTACTTATTAAAGCTGAATACGATTTTACATACTAATGAGATAGTTGTGCTTGTTTACTTTTACACAAAGAATTAAATCTGCGAGATATTGAGTATCTTCATAGGGTGGAAAGAACCAACTCCTCCAAGTTGTCCTGAATGTGTGTGTGTGCAGTCCATGCACACACACAAATAAATGTAATTTAGTGGTTTATTTTTTTCATTTGTTTGCTTATTTGTTTATTTTGGTTTTTCGAGACAGGGTTTCTCTGTGTAGCTTTGGAGCCTGTTCTTGAACTCGCTCTGTAGACCAGGCTGGCCTCCAACTCACGGAGATCTGCCTGCCCCTGCCTCCCGAGTGCTGGGATTAAAGGTGTTTGCCACCACCGCCCGGTGTAATTTAGTTTTTTAATTAAGAAAAATCAGAATATAAAATGCGTGTATTTCAAGGAAAGGTAGTTGTGAACTGAAAAATCCCCAGTAACAAAGGTCAGGTTAGTGCCAGGGGTATGGGTCAGTGGTAGAGCATTGACTTCAAAGGTCAAGTTATAATAGGTTGAAAAAGAATAAGAAGCAATCAAGTAGAGCAGAAGATTTGTCAGTGAGTCTATGAAGATTTAATTAAAAAACATTTTACTTGTTTTTATGTGTACTGGTGTCAGTGTGAGGGTACCAGATTCCCTGGAACTGGAGTTACAGACAGTTGTGAGCTACCAAATGGGTGCTGGGAATTGAATCCAGGTCCTCTGGAAGAGCAGCCAGTGCTCTTAACCGCTGTGCCATCTCTCCAGCCCTAGATTTAATTTTTAAAATAGGTTGAACACTAGTAGGAACAATGTAATCATTGTGGAGAGCTGGCCTCTAAGATGAGAAAAAGAGGGACAGAAGTTCTAGATAGATACCTGCTCCCTAGTTTTTCTTAAAGGAAAAAAAGCTGGATCTCAAAATACACAGCAGTCATGTTTTTCTAGGGAAAAACAATTTTAACATTACACAGTAGTACTTACTACTACTCCTACCTACTAGGCCTCCTACCTAACATGAGTACCAGGGTTGAACTCATGTCATCAGGCGTGGCAGGCTCCTTTATCAACCGAGCCATCTCACTGGCCCCATGTTCCGAATTTTAAAAAATTTTCTAGGCCTCTGGCTCTTTCGTAAACTATCGAAGTATTTCTCCAGGTGTGGTCTCTGTGGTCCCCAGTATTCATATTACTTTCTGTAAGGAATCTACAAGGTTTAAAGGACTTTGAAAATATGTCATTTTCACTGGGTTGACATTTGCATTTGATCCTTGCTGCTGCCACTTAAGACTTTGGTTTCTTGAGTGTTACAAGCTCCTCTTGACTCGGGGCTCTTGAAGCATCTTAGCAATGCCTGCACCACTTCCTCACAGCAACCCCCCTGGCATTATGGCTGGTAGTGGAAAGCGGGCCAGTGAGTCGGTGCTTTTTCTGTGACTGTCTGACGTTCTTCTGCTCTTCTCTGTGTACTCTCAGCACGTCAGTTAAGTGCTGTAGTCACTCAGTTGTGTCGTGTGTACCCCACTGTTACTAAAGCTTCCACTGAAACAGAGACTCTGTCTTGGTCAGTATGGCATCTGCATTCCATAAATATTTGTTAAATGAAAGAATAAAAAGCTGAATCAAAGTTATTGAAAGAGGACTGAATTTTAATTGACAGACTTGTCTATTTTAATTTTGTCATAGCAACAGTTTTTGTTCCTGTAAAAGTTCTATTTTTCTTATCTGCAAAGTAATATTAATATTGAAAATGGAAGCCAGTCCTGGAGGTGAAAGGCCTGAAATCCAAACTACTTTGGGAGTTTCAGCCAAGAGAAGCTCATGTTAAGAGCCAACTTGGACAATTTAGTGAAATTCTGTCTCAAAACAAAAATGCTTTTAAAGAAGGTGAGGAGGGCTGGGGCTAGAACTCAGAAGTGGCATTATATGGATAGCAAGTGGAGAGGCGAGAGAAAGAAAATTGAATCTCAGTACTTATCAGAATAGATCCTGGGTATAAGGAGAGCTGAAACGGATATGCTTGTTTTTGTGGAGCTAATTTGCTAAGGTCTCTTACCCTTAAGGTGCAGAGTAGGTATACTATTTTTAAAGAATGTCATGACATCTTTGAGTTGTAAAATGCGCACTCATCTGTAATTTGTGTAATACTCTTGCTTTTATTTTTCAGTCCAAACCTTATGCATTTGATCGTGTGTTCCAGTCAAGCACATCTCAAGAGCAAGTATACAATGATTGTGCAAAAAAAATTGTTAAAGGTAAATATGTTTAACTTAAACTCTGTCCCAGCAATAAGTAAAACTTGGTTTGTGATCTTTCCCATTTCCTAACATTGCTTTTTTTTAAATATCCCTTTCACATACATTAATTAGAAGAAAGTTAAGTAACAAAAATATGAATACAATTAGTTAATGTATTGTTCTTTTCAATGACCATGATCTCATATATTGCACCTAGTTAAGGCTGTTACAGGGATTATGTTACAAGCATATTCTTGGAAAGTGAGTTTCTATTCACTATTCAGGGGAGAATTTCCAAGGTAATATTATAGAAATGAAACAGTGTGAGAATGAAGTGGCTAGATAAACTTCCAAAAATTAGAAAATAAGTCTCTTTTTTTCCTATTCCATTGTTCCTTCCTCAAAGGCTTAACTTATAGTCATTATTAAAACCCTGGAGGAGTTTATTAGGGATTGCCAAGGATTAAAAGAAAAGTAACACCTATGAGAGTATTTTCCAGTTTTATATTTTCTAAAACTGTAGAACTCTGAAAGCAGAGAGGGTGCTAAATGCTTAGCTGGAGTTCATGTTTACTGTAAAAATGCCTTTTTATCAAAGGGCTTTTACAGTTAAATTGTTTATGATTATTATATCTATTGATAGTTCTAAAAATACTGCTTAGTTTGAAGCAAAAATCTTATGATATTTACCAGACATGTTGGGATTAAATATAAAAATAAATGAGTAAGGGCCAGGCCTGGTGGCACAAGTCTTTAAGTCCTGGACTTGGACAGCAGAGGTAGGCTAGTCTCTATGGGCTCAAAGCTAGCCTGGTCTACATAGTAAGTTCCAGGCCAGCCGAGTCTACACAGTGAGATCCTGTCTCAAAAAAGAAAAAGAAAAGCAAACGAGTTAGGATTAAATAGCAGAGGCAGTATAGTATATCTTAACAACAAGAGAAAGTTGAGTTTATAGATAAAAGCAGGTTTATACGCTGGGCAGTGGTGGCGCACGCCTGTAATCCCAGCACTCGGGAGGCAGAGTCAGGCGGATGTCTGTGAGTTCGAGGTCAGCCTGGTCTACAGAGCTTGTCCAGGACAGACTCCAAAGCTACAGAGAGAACCCTGTCTCAAAAAACCAAAAAAAAAAAAAAAAAAAAAGCAGGTTTATAAATGTGATGGGGAAAGCTATAGACATTCTTTTCACAATAATTATATATTGCATATTGAATGTAAGAGCCAAAATCATCACAAAGAGTGAAGAATGGGGAGGTGGTTCTAGGAACAGGCATGAAAAGCATGAAATGGATGGCTTGGGGCATGTGGAAGCATTGCTAGGCAGCATTAAGGGCCCAACTGAAGTTAGCTTCCAGAAGAATTGAATTTACCCATTTGGAGTTTTACCAGGCAAGGACAAGACAGGAGAGAGAAAGGCAAGAGAGCTGATGACATTGTCAATGTAACATTTATAGTGGTGTACCATGGTACCTAAGGGAAGTTCATATGAGGAACTGTGGAAGACAGGAAAAAACGAGGGGGATAATGGGCAAACTGGGTATGCCTGTAATGTCAGCCCTTGGGAGGAAGAGACAGGAGGATTACCAAAACTATGAGGACAACCTGGGCCATCTAGGGAGTTCCAGACCATCCAGGGCTACATATTAAGATCCATTCTCTAAAAAAGCATAACAAACTGATAGAGAGGTTAATAGGTTATAGGTTCCAGAAGACAAAAGGCTTCTTGGACTCCATCAGTCAGGTGTAATAGAAGGTGAATATTTAAATTAAGATTACAGTGGTTGGGGCTGGAGGTTAAGAGCACTGACTGTTCTTGCAGAGGTCCTGAGTTCAATTCGCAGCAACCACATGGTGGCTCACAGCCATCTATAATGAGATCTGACACCCTCTTCTGTCCTGCAGGCAGAACACTGTATACATAATAAATAAATCTTAAAAAAAAAAAAAAAAAAAAAAGATTACAGTGGTGGTGTGGTTAGCTAACAATGAAAGGCCAGGGTCTCATTGTGAAATTGGCTGTCAGTCATATCAAGTATCTGAGAGGACAGTCAGTGTCCTAGTCAGGTCATATACTGTTTGGACTTTAACTCCACCAAGAATTACAACAAGAGTGGTATTGGTGAGAGGCAGTGAACTGGGTGCTGAAATGTTTGTAAAATGAGGGAGGATTAATTTGTTATTCTATAACTGCAACAAAGAGGAACAGTGGTGTTATACTGTGTTATAGCATCGATAATTTTCCCCAAAGATTGTATTATGGACTGTACTTATATTGCATTCTTTGCAACCTACTTTGTGTACGTGTGTTTGTATGTGGAGGTCAGAGGTTAACCTCAGATATCTTCTCAATTGCTGTTTTGCTTTTTAAAAAAGATTTTTATTTTTAGTATGTGTACCTAGACATCCATCTGTTGGGTCTGTTTCTGTTTGTCTGTGTGAATGTTTGCCATGGATGTACAGGTACTCATGGAGACCATAAGAGATTGTCAGATTCCTCCTCCTTCTCCTTCTAAAGACTAAAAGCAAACAGTAAAATAGTGTTAGTGGCAGAGTCTTGGTCATAGGAGTATTTACCATAGAATTCATTCTTAATATTATACTGAAAAATGTTGACAATAAAATTATTATAAAAATTAAAGTCTGAAGCCAGGCGGTGATGGCACACGCCTTTAATCCCAGCACTCAGGAGGCAGATGCAGGCAGATCTCTGTGAGTTCAAGGCCAGTCTGGGCTACAGAGTGAGTTCTAGGAAAGGCTCCAAAGCTACACAGAGAAACCCTGTCTCAAAAAAGCCAAAAAACAAAACAATACAAAAATTAAATTTGAGTAGATTTGAAGATATGAAAAATTATTACAGTCAACCATAAGTCCATCAACCTCTGGTCGAAAGTCTTTGAAAAATAAAATTATGCCATACCAAACATATACACCCTCCCACCACCCTGTTCATTATTCTTTAAATGATACAGTGAGCAACTGTATAGCATTGGCTTACATTTAGTAGGTAATTAGATGATTTAAGTAAATGAGAGGATATGAATAGATTATATACAAACATGCCGTCTTGTGTAAGAGACTTGAGTACCTATGCATTTTGGTAGGTCCTCAGAGGTCCTAAAACTAGTCCCTCATGATACTGTTCCTAACTGATAAAAATGCAATTGCTGTTGCCATATTTGAATACTTAAATATAATCTTAGCATTTGTTGTCTTTTCCACACCCCAAACAACATAGATAATAGTGAGTGCTTAGTAAATATTTGAACATTGCATAGTTCATACTCTCTGTAATTATATAAAACTTTAAAAATGGTGCTTAAGTCTCAGATGTGTTACATGTATGCATTTATTGCCCCAATGTTATACAACTGTATGTAGTCTGACAAATGTAATATGTAGACATTTCTCTACAAATATTTACTTAGTACCAATTGTGAAGTAGCAGGATAATTTAGATCATATCATGAAAGGACATTTTACTTCTATTATTTCTAAAATACTTTAATTTTATTTCATATGCTTGGGTATTCTGCCTGCATGTATGACTGCAACACTTGTGTGCCTGGTGTCTGCAGAAGTCAGAAGAGGCGTTGGATCCCCCGGAGCTAGTTACAGTTTTGAGCCTCCATATAGGTGCTGGGAATTGAACCCAAGATCCTGGAAGAGCAGCCAGTCTCTTAACTGTTGAGCCACCTCTCCAGCTTCAGAAGGATCTTTTTAAAAGATCTATCAAAACATTGAATTGTATGCTTAGGTATGTGATTGGTTGAAAGATCTTAAGCAAGGGAGTTTGACATAGACCTATTGAGAGTTATGTATAAAGTAAGTAGGAATGGGTCTGGTCCTGTTTGCCCTGCTTCTTTAGAATTGCTGGCATAGGTGTTACTATCCCATGTATTGTAAATGTGACTCAAGAAATGATTTTATTTCCCTTAAAAATAAAAGGACTTTGGGAAATGTAATATAACTCAGGGTACTTGTCTGCCATACACAAGGCTCTAGGTTCAGTCTCCAGTACCACTAAACAAATAAATTAACCAGAAAAGAATGCTAGCTTAAAATAAAAAGAGCATTGAAGGATGTAGCTCAGCACTTGCCTGCCATATACAAGACTCTTGGTTCAGTCCCTGGTATTGCAAAAATTAAGAAAAAAAAAAAAAAAGAATAACAAGAAAAAAGTAAAAGGTTTTGAAGGAAAATTTCAAATACTTGAAATTTATTAAGTATCTTCAGTGGGAACTAAGTAATAATGCCTTCTTCCCCTCCACCACCTCAGTCCCCAAGGTCTTTTTTTTTTTTACAACCCAGGATGGCCTTGAACTTCTGATCCTCTGCTGAGATCAGTAGGAGGGGGAGCATGAAATAGGACCCATCACAACAGGCTGTAATGTCTTCTTTTTTAGTTAATGTTATTTCTGAATGTGTACAGTGTTGGGATTTATTTATTTATTTATTTATTTATTTATTTATTTATTTATTTCCTTTTCCAAAATGTCAGTGTAAACAGCTAGGGGCTTTTGAGCATGCTCAGTAGGAGAGTGCTTGCCTAACTTGGGCAAGGCCTTTCCTTAATCTCTAGCACTGCAAACAAACAAAACCAAGCAGCCCCAGTTGCTCCTTTTACTGTCCATTTCCAGCAGACTCTGCCCACCCCCTCACCCCCCAGACAGGTCTCTACTAGCCCTGGCTGTCCTGGGACTCATTATGTAGACTAGTCTGGCCTCAAATTCACAAAGATCTGCCTTCCTCTGCTTCCTAAGTACCAGGATTAAAGGTGTGCAACCCATGGCTGGCCAGAGTCTTTTTTTTATTTTTACTTCTTATAGAACACAATTTCATACTACAGCTCCCTTTTTTTGGTACCAAAAATGAACTAAAATCCCTGAAAATTGGGCATCAAAAGGTCCCCTGATAACTCTTTTTCCCCTCCAATCCTTCCTTAAGAGTCTTGCATGTTAATGATCCTGAGGTACCCAAGGACTTTAATAATTTCTTAGCAAAATTACTTTTGAGTTAGTGTTTTAGTTACTGTATTGCTGTGAAGAGACATCATGACCATGGCAACTCCTAGTAAGATTGTTCTTTGTACCACCAGTTCCTAAATAATGACACTGAGACTTAATACTAATTATGAAAGCTTGGCCTATAGCTTAGGCTTATTCCTAACTAGCTCTTATAACTTAAATTAGCCCATTAATATTAATCTATGTTCTATCACATGGCATTACTTCTCTTCCATCTTGCACCTCCTATATCCTCTTGGTGTTTCCTGGTGTCTCTTTTGTGTCTAGCTTCATTTCCTCTTCCTCTTTCTGCCCAGAAGTCCCACCTAATCTCTTCCTGCCTAGCTATTGGTCATTCAGCTCTTTATTAAACCAATCAGAAGGTGCCTTGGCAAAGATACATCTTCACAGTGTACAGAAATATTATTCTACAACACAACTGTATAAAAGAACACATTTATTTGGAGGCTTGCTTACAGTCTCAGAGGGTTAATCTATTATCATCATGATAGGGAACATGGCTACACACAGATGGCATGGTGCTGAAGAAGTAGCTGAGAGCTACATTCTGATCTGCAGGAAGGCAGGCAGGCAGAGTGACAGTGGACGTTGCTTGGACTTTTGAAACCTCAAAGCCAACCCCTAGTAACACAGCTCCTCCAACAAGGCCACCTATCCTCCTAATCCTTCCCAAAGAGCTCATCAGCTGGGGGCTAAGCATGCAAATATAGGAGCCAGTCTCATTCAAACCAGGATTGAGTGTGAAATACTCATGGGTGGGTTTGTGAGATTAGCCAGCAATTAATTAAGCCTGTTTGTAAAGCTAATTCATACATGCCTATTAATTGACAGAGTTTTGTCTTCTTGGTTTTGGTTTTGGATTTTGGGTTTTCGGGACAGAGTTTCTAGGTGTGTAGCTCTGGCTGTCCTAGAACTCCCTTTGTAGGCCAGGCTGGTCTTGAACTCACAGAGATCTGCCTCCTGAGTGCTGGGATTAAAGGCGTGTACCACCACTGCCTGTCTGGTTTTTGTCCTTTAAGTCAATAAAGCTTTGGGATATAAGTGTAATGAAGTGTTGAGCTTTATGGTAGTAAGTTGATCTTAAGCAGTGAATCTTAAAATTTATTTAGTTGATCACAGGAAGTAATCTAGGCCTGAAAATAATTGCTTATATGTCTCATTACTTAGAGCACTACTATTAAATATATTTTTTAATTTTTTTAAAGATTTATTATGTATATAGTGTTCTGCCTTTATGCCAGAAGAGGTCACTATATCTCATCATAGATGGTTGTGAGCCACCATATGGTTGCTGAGAATTGAACTCTGGGCCTCTGAAAGAGCAGCCAGTGCTCTTAACTTCTGAGCCACCTTTCCAGTCCTATTTTTATTATTTTAAAGTCTCTGTGTGTATGGTGTGCTGGTGTGTACACACTAATGAGTGCAGTTGCCCCTGGAGGTCAGAGGTCTTGGATTGCCTGGAGCTGGAGTTACAGGTGGTACTGAGCTGCCCTATATGGATGTTGGGAACTGAATTTGGGTCCTCTGGAAGAACAGGAAGCACCCCTAACCACTGAGCCATCTGTATTAGTTAGGATTACTTCTGTTGTGATGAAACACCATGACCAAAAGCAACTTGGGGAAGAAAGAGTTTCTTTCACTCACAGTTTCAGATACCAGTTCATCATCAAAAGCAGTGAGGAGGAACCTGGAGGCAGGAGCGGATGCAGAGGCCATGGAGGGATGCTGTTTACTGCCTTCCTTTTCATGGCTTTCTTAGCCTGCTTCCCACCCTGAGACAGTAACAGTCCTGGCTATCCTGGAACTCACTCTGTAGACCAGGCTGGTCTCGAACTCACAAACAGCCGCCTGCCTCTGCCCCCACCCCCACCCCCTTAGAGCTGGGATTACAGGCATGCACTGCCTGTGCCTGGCTGCTCAACCTGCTTCTAATAGAACCCAGATCCACCAGCCCAGAGGTAGCCTCACCCACAATGGGCTGTGCCCTCCCCTATCAGTCACTAATTAAGAAAATGACCTACAGGCTTGCCTACAGCCAGATCTATGGAGCTATTTTCTTAACTGAGGTTCCCTTCAGTGAGATGACCCTAGCTTGTGTCAAGTTGACATAAAACTAACCATCTCTCCATGCATTCTTTTGATGACTTTATAAACAAACTCTTTACATATTAAACTTTAATCACTTCTTAAGTATTTTAGTATGAGAGCAATGCTTAAAGGAAAAAGTCCCGGAAATACAAGGTCTTTTGTTTTATCATAGATGTTCTTGAGGGCTACAATGGAACAATATTTGCATATGGGCAGACATCATCTGGGAAGACACACACAATGGAGGTAACATTTCATAATCTGTGCTTGAATATAGTTTGTAGCATAGATAAGCCACCCATTTTAATTTCTTGCAGTTAATTTACCATGCTTAAATGTTTTTGTTTGAACTTTATTGCCTTTTCTCATACAAATGATACAAAAGTAGTGTTGGGTTCTGATTAGCTCTCAAGTAACCTGTACTTGTATTTTATATTATGAAGTTTTGTCTTACTGGTTAGTGTTACTGTAAAATAAGGAACATTTTATAATTAAACATGAGTTTTTCTACCATGTGGGAAAATGTAGATGGTATTAAAAGTGATTAATATCTCCTGAGTATCTGCTACACTTCTGATAAGATTGTCCCCTCCTTTCTCACTTCTGCTCTTCAATACTAGATATGGCTGGCCCTTTCTAACTTTGTTCCTAGAAAACTGCCTGTGATAGGCCCTTGCTTCAGGCCATCTGGGTTTATCATTTATCCAAATGTAATGTATAAAGTAAATGACAACTTATTTTTGTTATTTTTATAAAATAATAGAAATAAAGACATTCCTAGCATTTGCATGAATTTGATTTGGTATAGAAAATAATGTATATTTATATGGAAAGAAATTAAAATCTTCTGTTTATTTTACAAATGCAGATTATCTAAATCTAGTACTTAAAGAATGTAGTTGGTGGCTAGGTGATGGTGGCACATACCTTTAGTCCTAGCACTCAGGAGGCAGAGGCAGGCAGATCTCTGAGTTCAGGCCCAACCTGGTCTACAGAGCAAGATCCAGGACAGCTGGGGCTTGTTACACAGAGAAACCCTGCCTCGATAGATAGATAGATAGATAGATAGATAGATAGATAGATAGATAGATAGATAGAT
>CABHPH010127623.1:0-16942 GCA_902168325.1 Peromyscus nudipes
AGAGAGGCAGAGCCAGGCGGATCTCTGTGAGTTCAAGGCCAGCCTGGTCTAAGAGTGAGATCCAGGACAGGCACTAAAACTACACAGAGAAACCCTGTCTCGAAAAACAAAACAAAGGCTGGAGAGATGGCTCAGTGGTTAAGAGCACTGGCTGCTCTTCCAAAGGACTTGGGTTCAATTCCCAGCACCCACATGGCAACTTACAACTGTCTGTAACTTCAGTTCTAGGGGACACCCTCACATAGATATTCATGCAGGCAAAACACCAATGCACACAAAATAAAAATAAATTATTAAAAAAAAGAAAAACAAAACAAAACAAACATAAAAAGGTGTGCACCACCACCGGCCAGCCAAATTCTTTCTTCTTCATATTATCATAGTTCTTACGTGGGCAAAGGGGTAGGACATTTTCTTTCTTAAGACAGCTGCTTGTTGTGAGGTCCAGGCTGGTCTCTAATTCACGATCTTGCCTCAGCCTTCTAAATTCTGGGATTACAGACACGTATCACCATACTGGGATTATTTTCTTCTTTATTTATTTTAACAAAAGTATTTATTTATGTTTATTTTGTATGCCGAATGTCTTGTGTATACATTTATGTCTGTGTATCATATGCATTCACTGCCTTCAGAGGATCCCTGGGATCTGGAGTTATGAACGGTTGTCAGTCACCATGTGGATGCTGGGAACTGAACCCAGGTCCTCTGCAAAAGGAGTAAGTGATCTTAACCATTGACTCATTTGTCTAGCCCCTATATTTACTTATTTGTGTGTGTGTGTGTGTGTTGTGTTGTGAGTGTGTGTGTATGTGTGGTTGTGAGTACGTATGTATGTGTGTGTGTGTATATGTGTGTGTATGTGTGTGTATATGTGTGTGTGTGTGATGTTTTTGTGCTAGGAATTGAACCTCAGCCCTTGCATATGCTAAGCATATGTGCTACACCTGAGCTACGCTGGTAGCCCATGTGAAACCTTAGAGTACTGTCTAACCTAAAATAAACACCAGATGGATATTAACCATTATTGTTATTTAGAATTTTCTTTAAAAAATGCAAATAGCCCTGAGAAAGTAGTCTTTGATCTTTGCCTTTTATCTTTGGGGTTTAGAAAGCCATACTGGGAAACACTTTGTAGGGATGGGCATGGTAAAGCCAGTCTGTCATTCTAGCACTTGGGAGATGGGAGCAAGAGGATCGATAATTCAAGGTGCTCTCAGCTACATGGTAAATACCAGGCCAGCCTGGGGCACATGAGGCCTCATCAAAACCAAAGCCCACCCCCCCCAACTCCCCAACCAATTTGTCTATATGAGAAAACAACATCTTTAGAGAAAATTAATCCAATTGCTTCTCAGAGGCCTTTTGACTACGATCAAGTGTAGAGAAAAATAATCTAAATCAATTTCTGGAAAAGAATCTCTCTAAGTCATTTCATTAGCCACAGCACTGCAGCTGCTCCTGTTTTAGTTGGGAGGAATCAGGCTGCTGTGCTTAGAGAAGAGACGCAGGAGGAGAAGGAAGACAGGCTCAGGAAAAACTGCTTAACTAAAAGCACTGTGTACTTTTGGGTGCTGGCACTAAGTCCCTCTCTCTGGAATTTACCCCAAGGACCCTTCTTGAAGCGAGGAGGGCAGTGACATAATGGTTCCAGACTGTCCTCTAGGGCATACCAGAGGAGCAATGCACACCTCACCTGAGATGAGCCCGTCTGAGCCCTTCCCTTCAGACCAGACCGGAGGTGGAGCCAGCTCTGTGAGAGCCCAGCTTAGCTGCAGGAGCCTATCAGTCATGCTGCATCAGGCCTGGAGCAGGTTTACGGCGGAGAAGAAACAGCCAGAAGGACAGGAGAGCAGCAATTGTGAATAAATGAAGGGATCTGGGCTGCAGAGATAAGAATGGGGCAGACATTCAGAACAGAGCAACACAGTGAGGCCACACAGCTCTGGGATTTATGGAGCGTGGCCTCCGACAGACAGCTTACCAATTCCCGTCCTCGGCTCCCATGAGGCTGCATTCAATGGCCCTTTCATGAGTTCTTAGGGCCCTTAAAAATAAGCCTACTTTCAAAACCTCTGAGTTAGCTGAGTCAGTTGCTATTCCTTTCAACCGAGGACTTGGTAATGATGCGGTCAATGACTGAGTCAATTTAAATAAAATCTCTTAATCAAACTTGCTTACTTACTTGCAGGGACTCCAGTCATACAAAGTCCACCTCTGCTTGGGGGCAAGGGACTATCAAATCTTCTGGCATTGGAGCTATGCTACCCTCCCCTTGACCCCCAAGTTCCCATTTAGGGTCTGGATTCTATGCCTTCCAAGTAATCCCATTCCCTAGAGATCATCTCAGCAGTGATTTGAATTGATGGCTTCAATTTTTTCCTATATCTGCTGCAACTAATCAAATAAGTACATTTTTAGATGTTCTCCTATTCGGAAATGTTTGAGTTTCGAGTGGAGTGGACCTTTTCTTTTCTTTTTCTTTTTACACCAATAGAAACACATGTTCATTGAAGATAAATTTGAACAATTATTTCATGTGTATGAGTGTTTTGCCTGCTTGTGTGTCTGTGCCTGCAGAAGCCATTTTGGTTTCTGAGGCTCTGGAGTTACAGATGGTTGTGTTCTACCTTGTGGGTGCTGGGAATCAAACCTGGAAAAGACAGTTTGGGGGTGGTGCATAGACATGGTCTTTCTATGTTGCTGAGAATAGCCCCTGACAATCATAATTACCCTGTTCCAGTTTCCTGAATGTTGGGATGACAGGCTTTGCTACATAGTTTAGACAATATAAATAAGTAAAAGATAAATAAAAAAATACCACTTACGGTTTCACCACCAATGGCTAGCCATCAGCAATTTTTAAGGCATCACTCCAACAAAGTCAACACACAATCACTGGGGCTAGCTTAGTTGGTAAAGTGTTTGCCATTCAAGCATGAGGATCTGACTTAAAACCCATGAAAAAGCCAGGCAAGCATCTGTAACACCAAAGCTGGGGGAGGCAGAGACCAGCAGATATATGCATCTCCCTGCTAGAGGAATTGTCACATGCCAGATCCAGTGAGACTGTCTCAAAATAAGGTAGAGAGCTATTGAAGAAGACTCCCAATGTTGTTGACCTCTAGCCTCTACACACACACACACACACACACATACACACACACATACACACACACACACACACACACACACAAAATCACCTCATTACCTTGAGCTGTCTTTAAGAATTCTGATGATATTACTGGATCATTTCTTTAATGAACTCAGATATTTTTTTCAAGTAGGTTATCAAGAATCAGAATTTGAAATTAGGCTTTTTATTCTGTCTAATGACCAGCAAATAACACTTATTTGCTTCCGCTGTCTTCTAGGAAATGGAAAAGCATTGTTTCCAGAATGCTATACACTCTTTGTCTTGGACAAGGAGATTGAATGCACTGCTCTGTTCTTTACACTCATTCCTTCTCATCACCACGCTGATGGAAGTATGCTCTTTACTTCCTTACATCCCAGCAGTGCCTTGTATTTCCTGCTAAGGCACTACTTGGCTTCAGTTCTAAAGAGGCCTGCTTGATCGCCCTATTTTGTTTTATTTCTCATTTTGGGTTTTCAGTGATCTGTTCATTTTCTAGGAAGCAGTATTTCATTTGTTTCCTCTTTAGGGCAAACATTCATTATCTTTGTTCCTTTTATCATGGTCCCTTGTGAGGTTTAATTGGTCCCCTGGGACATAGCTATAAGCTTGGTGTCTTGCTTTCTTTTACACATGACTTTTTACTGGTAACTATTTATCTCCATTACCCGCTAATAAGGTGGGTACAGTCAAAGTACCGAATATCCTGTGATCTAGCCACTCCCTACTCCGGTTTTCTGTTTTCTGAGCCCCCCTCCCACTTCTAATTCCAAAAATGTTTGGAAGGACTATTTTAGATAAATAACATTATTTTGATTTCCTACCAAAGACACGTGTTCACATTTTGCTTAACGCTCTACCTTCTTTCTCTGGAGTTTCACATTTTACTTTTTATGTGAAGATTTCTCTGGAGTTTTACCAGGATATCCAGTGACCTCCTAATTAGTGTGATCACACTTGCCTGCAAAACATCATACCTAGGGAATCAGAGGTCGTGGTAACCCATAGCAGCTGGGACAGGCAGACTACAGGAGAATGCTTTGGTAGTTATGCAGGTCACAACTACTTATGTAATTCCTATTATGTGCTGGTCACGGTTCACCTTGAACAGGGTGGACATGGTCCTGGCTCTTAAAGAACTCATAGTCCCATGGGTCGTGGTGGTACATGCCTTTAATCCCAGCATTCAGGAGGCAGAGGCAGGCAGATCCCTATGAGTTTGAGGCCAGCCTGGTCTACAGAGCTAGTTCCAGAACAGCCAGGACTGTTACACAGAGAAACTCTGTCTCAAAATCACAAAACAAAACAAACAAAACCAAAAAAACCTCATGGTCAAGTGGGAGAGGAACAGATGGGATGTGTTTTACACACCAAGCTCACACCTGTGATTGGGGTAGGATTAGTTTTAGAAAAGCACAGAGCAGGTGGTAGGTGGAGAGCTGAAGGACTAGTGAAGAGTGTTCTAGAAGGGAAAAGAACTGAATAAGAAATCACACACATACACAATGGAGTACTACTTAGCAGAGAAAAACAATGACAGCATGAAATTTGCAGGCAAATGGATGGAACTAGAAAATATCATCCTGAGTGAGGTAACCCAAACCCAGAAGGACAAACATGGTATGTACTCACTCGTAAGTGGATTCTAGATATAAAGCAAAGAACAATCAGACTGCAACCCACAGAACCAGGGAGGCTATATAGCAGGGGGGACCCTAGGATGACTGTGGCTTATAATAAGTTTTAGTTTTACTCAAAAAAAAAAATAAACAAAAAAAAAAAAGAAAAAAGAAAAAAATTTGTAGCTAGGTACAATGGTATACACCCATTTAAAAAAAAATCACTCACCATATAGGGATGTTTGAAGAACTCCAAGGTCATATGTAGCTGGGTGTGGAGTGTGTGTGTAGTAGGGTTGTGGATGGCATTTGAGGGGCAGGGGAAGATGAAACCAGATTATGACTTTTTTTAAAAAAATATTTTACCCTGAGGATTCTGGGAAATCATTGTAGAATCATAAGTAGATATGATTGGATTTGTGATGTGTAAGGAATGTCAGCATCCCCTAGTGATGGAAGACATGGCTATGGCCCAGAAAGGTCTTTCATATGTAGAAAGCTATTTCTCTCATGAACTGAAGGTCAAAGGGGTCAGGGCCATCCATCAGTACTTGAACACTTACTGTATCTTCCTCCCTTCCTTCTTTGTCTCCACCTTTCTTCTCTTTTCCTGTGCCCTCATCTTCCTCCCCCACACAAACATTCGCTCAGGAAACTGAAAATCTGAACAGTTCATAGGCCATTTTGAAGAAACTGGAAACGTGTTTGCATCATAGATGAGACTACAGTTTGATGTGCCGTCAGCTTGTGTCTCCTTTCTTTCCCTTCCTTTGTTCCTCCCTCCCTCCTTCTCTCTCTCTCTCTCTCTCTCTCTCTCTCTCTCTCTCTCTCTCTCTTCAGTGTGTATTGCTGGTGTTGGGAGTAGAATCCAGGGCCCTGAACATACATGCTAGACAAGGACTTAACCACTGGCTTGTCTGTGAGTTCTGGCGACCTGCTTGTTCTGCTCTCTTGCCCCTAGGGTTACAGACACATGTGAGCATGCCCAGCTTTTTTTATGTGGAGACTGAGGATTTAAATGGTGCTCATGTTTGTGGTACAGTCACCTTACTGACTGAGCCATATCCCCAGTCTCAGATACATATTTCTTAGCATCATAGTTTGCCCTAATCTTTGAACACAGATCCCTTTACATAAGAAGGATATAGAACTGTAGAGATGCCATAGTGTTAGGAGAATCCTGTTTGGCCATTTATGAGTTCAACCCATTATCACATTAACTAGTCTGTCTTCCCTGCTGGGGCTTGTGTGTTTGCAGGTTTTGTTAAGTCTTGTCAGGTTTCAGGAGTAGAAACACCCCAGTAAATATAGAACTTGACCATTCTCGACATCTGACCTCACTGAACCAAATGGTGAAGTTTTCTCTTCCTCTGAGCCTCTCTCTTTCTTTTTTTTTTGGGGGGGGGTTCGAGACAGGGTTTCTCTGTGTAGTTTTGGTGCCTGTCCTGGATCTCACTTTGTAGACCAGGCTGGCCTTGAACTCACAGAGATGTGCCTGGCTCTGCCTCCTGATGCCGGGATTAAAGGCGTGTGCCACCACTACCCAGCGCTCTGAGCGTCTTTAGAAGTGTTAAAATAACATTGGACCCTCCCTAATTCACAATCCATTCATTTACTCCTTTGCTCTCAATGACTTTTTCATTTTCATTTGTACTTGTTTTTCTGTTTTTCTGTCAGTTTTGTTTAGTTACCATACCTGTTCATCACACAGCTTCCCTAATATTAGATAGGAAGGTGTAAAGTTTAGTTCTGGGGTAGGGGGTAAGGGGGTCATGCACCTGTCCTAAAGATTCAGTGAGGCTAAAGGCTAAATGACTGAACTTCCGGATTATGGAGAGTTAAATGTGTAGTTAGTCTGGAACTCTTGATCCTCCTGCCTCAGCCTCTTAAGTTCTAGGACTACAGGCATCTACCATCATGCTTGGGTCTTATCTGTTTTGTGTAGTGTTTTATGTCTAGCACAAAATACTCCTGTTATGTGATATGCCATCAACAAACCCTGACATTAGAGTTGAATTAATGGGGAACTCACTCTGTCTGCACATAAACTGTATATTATTCCTCTGCACTCAAAGAAAAATAGTAGGAACCATTTGTATAAACCTAATGCTAACACATTGCTTGTTAATAAGTCCACAACCAAACATCTTACATTTGCACAACACTTTGCAGAATATTAGATACTTTCATACACTTCCCATTTAATCCTTACTAAAACTTTACCATTTTTCACAAGAAGTCATGAGAAGTGGAGTCCAGGCCACAGGAAACAGAATCAGTGAAGAATCCAGGGATTTGTGTGGAGTCCAAGCAAGAGAGGTGTGATGCAAACTCAGGTTGTTCTGACTCTTAAGTCTGATGCAATTCCCCACCCAGCACCACATTGCTTGGTTCTGTGTTGGATCGGTTGTCTATGCAGACTTTGGCTCTGCAGCTGTGTTAGCTTCTGCCCAGTGCCCTTGGCCAATTAAGCTTATAATCCAGTTGATCAGGTTTGTTTCGATTCTTCCTAACTATGCTAGCCCAGCGAAACTGGAGCCAGCTGAATGACTGCCTTGCTGAAAAACCAGGATTTGGTGGTTGAAAAATGGACATTCTCATTTGCAAAAGTTTTAATACTGGCTCACACTTCAAACACCTAGAGCCAAAGGCTTTTAGAGATCCACTTTGTGTAAAATTGCATGTAGATAGGGACTTAGTTTCAGTGAAATGACTTAAATTCTATGGTCTTAAAATTACACTGGTCCTCTCTGAGCAATGTTTTATTCTTACCGATTTTCAATTATAAGAAAGCAAGCCCGATTTAAGAAATACTAACTACCTATTATGTGAAAGGCATGATGCTTCCCACTCCCCCCACCCTTTTTGTTCATCTGTAAGCAAATATTTAGTTCTCTTGGTTTCTTCTTAAATTTCCTTAACTTGTAGTCAGTCATTCAACCTCACTCTTCCCTCCTGTCTCCTGAGCTGCCTCCACCTGGATTTTCTTCCCTTGTGGCTTCTTTGGGTCGTGGCTGCTTAGAGTTCAAAACTCACCTCTCTGTACTGTTACAGACTGTATATCTGAAAAGCTGGTGACTCGGGGAAGGAGAGCAGCTCCGCTGAGGATTTGAACCAGAGAGAGGGAGAGATGCTATCAGGTGCCCCATTTTGATGGCAAACAGATAACATGACTCAGGCT
The DNA here is from genome assembly GCA_902168325.1 of Peromyscus nudipes. NCBI lineage: Eukaryota > Metazoa > Chordata > Mammalia > Rodentia > Cricetidae > Peromyscus > Peromyscus nudipes. Next base: position 7,937 of record CABHPH010127623.1, read on the forward strand.
GGCTCAGGCAGTCACACACCAGGGAAAAGACAGCTGCTGACTTGGCAAAAGGCTGCAAACGAAGCTGACTTGGGTTTGTCACCCATAATTACAACCAAGTCCCAGCTTGCTCTTTGATGGTTTCTAAGAAAGAAGAGGGGAGTGAAGGAAGGAATGGAGAAAGGAGGGGGGAGGGAAGGAGGGAGGGGGGAAGAGGGGAGGGAGAGAAGAGGGGAGGGAGGGAAGAAGAAGGAAAGGAGGGAAAAAGAAAGGCATGAGGGATAGGAAAGGAAGGGAGCTAGACTGCCAAGTATTTTTGCTGCTTCCTGAAACAGACTCAGACATTCAACGCCTTACAGAACCTATGATCAGCTGGGCTTGTCTAAGAGGGGAGTCATGAGAATTACAGACTAGAAAACGTGATAAGCACATAAATTCTCATAGTAGATGAATCACAAATGTCATGGGAAACATTAAGTTTGATGTTGAATTATATTTTAAAACAATTAAGAGGAAAAACCAAGTGTCTTCGCAAACCCACATGCCACATGTAGATCAGTTTAGCAGCTGTTTGGTGCAAACATGCCAGCCATGCTCTACATCAGTGTGTGACACAGAAGCGTTCCAGTCCTCAGGGAACTCTGCAGCCCAAAGGAAAAGTGACTTTCCTGAAAATATTGATCAAGAAAGAAGTGTTTTGTTAGGGGCATGAAGTGCTGTGGATGCAGAGAAAAATCTGCTTTTGGCTATTTAAAGGCTTTTAAGTCTGTGGAGAAGGTGGCATTTTAAGGACAGGTAGAGTGTCTCTGGAGAGCAGTGCAGGTCGAGAGGTGGGGACACGGAAACAGTGGAAGGTCGTGCTCGGCTGGAGGATGTAGTGGGGAAGGTAAGGCAGGAAGGAAAGCAAATGACGAGTCGTGGAGTGTTTGAAGCCACCTGAATTTATTCTTGGAGTCCCAGAGAGGCACTGAAGGTTCCTGAAGAGAAGGCCGACACATCCAGCCTGAGTTTAACAATTCTTTGACAGCAGTTAGAAGATTATTTAGAAGACATGGGACCAGAGTTTGGGAATCTAGTGAAGAAATGTTACTGAGACATAGAGACCAGTGCTAGTTGAAGCCAACAGGATATATATATATATATATATATATATATATATATATATATATATATATATGTTAAGAAGCATGACTTGGCAATGGGTCACATCTTACTTTGTCTGTACAGAGGATGGGGAAATGTGGTACACAGAAAGAAGCTTAAGGTAGGTTTTTCAAAAATTCCATTTATTTATTTTGCGGAAACATGTGTGCCATGGTGCATGAGAGGTCAGAGGACAACTGGAAGAAATAGGTTCTCTCCTTTTACCATGTGGCTCCAGAGGATTGCACTCAGGTCATCAGTCTTGGCAGCAAGCACCTTTACCGGCTGAGCCATCTCACTGACCCCTAGATATGACTGTTAAATGGTGGCTGTCTAACTTGATTCATCTAAAAGGAAAAATAGAGAAATCTATTTGCAAAATTAGTACATAGTTATTTTTCTTGTTGCCCTAACAAAAGGCCTTTGAAATAGCAGCTCAAAGAAGGCTGTTTTGGCTCAGAGTTTGAGAGTCCAGTACATCATATCAGGGAAGGCATGGTGGTAAGGGAGCCGTTGCATCCACAGCCAGGAAGCAGAGAAAGGTGAATGCTGGTGTCCAGTTGCTTCCCTCCTTCTCATTTAGTGGGATCTCAACCTGTGGGATGATGCTGTCCCTATTCAAAGTGAGCTTAAGGAAGTTATGTGGCATGCCCAGGTATCAGTGTTTCAAAGGCACTTATCAGCATGTATGGATTTGGCAAATCTAAGTAAGTGATAAAGATCTGGAGTTACTAGTATAGAACCATGGGTGGGTATGAGATCACCTACAGAGAACAGGCAAACAAGAGCATAGGGATTAAGCTAGATCCAGGAGACTGTCAATATTCAGGATAATCTTTTGTAAAATTAAATTTAGGGGCTGGAGAGATGGCTTAGTGGTTAAGCACATATACTGTTCTTCCAGAGGACCTGAGTTCCATTTCCAGTTAACCACATGGGGCAGCTTACAACCACCTGTAACTCCAGCTTCAGGGGCATCCAACTCCTCTGGCCTCTATGGGCAACTGTACTCACATGCACATACCTACCTACCTACCTACCTACCTACCTACCTACACACACACACACACACACACACACACACACACACACACACACACACGAATAACAAAAATATATAAAATAATGAACTTATTATTATTAGTAGTATCATTATTACTGCTGCTGTTGCTATTATTAGTATGTGTGTGTAGGTACATGTGTACCATGGTGCATGCATGGAGGTCAGAGGACAACTTTGGGGAGTTGGTTCTTTCCTTTCATTATGGATTCCAGGTTTGAACTCAGGTTGTCAGGTTTGCATGGCAAGTCCTTTTACTAACTGAGCCATCCCACTGGCCAGGATAACCATTTAAAAACTATGGTAGTTCTCTTAGGAGCTGGGGAGATGTGTCAGTTGTTAAGAGTATATGCTGCTCTTGCAAAGTATCTGGTTTCTGTTCCTAGCACCCACATCTGATGACTCATGAACTACAACTGTAACTCGTTCCAGGGAATCTGACACCCTCTTCTGACCTCGATGGCACTCAAACATATGTGGTGTACATCTAGATAACTGAGCATACATACATACATACACTTAAATAAAAATAAGTACAATTTTTTTAAAGAAAGAAACCGATGTTAAAGATCTAGTGCTCCTCTGCAGTTAGAGAGGCTAGTGGTAAATCTGAACTTTTGCCCTAATGTTTAAAGGCCTTCAGTCAGGCCAATACCTTCCTTCAGTACACAGTTAAGTGTAGTCACAGTAAGTACGGTGGTGAGTGTACCGGAGGGGAACAGGTGAGGACAGGAGCTCCATAGATAAGCATGACAGTGAAGAGTGTCAGCCAACTCTAGATGATGCTAATTTCTTTGATTCTGGTCCCATTCTTATGAGCTCCCATGATCTGTGCCGCCATTCTTCTGCTGGGAATGTGGCTCTGATTCAAGTGCCATTCTTCACTAAGATATGTCTGATAGTGTCTACACATTCAGTAAATATTTATTGAGCCCTTAATATATGTCAGACACTGGGTGTGGTGCTGGAAATATGAATATAAGAGAACATTTCTGCCCTCGAAGAGTTCATACCCCGCACAGATCTCTCCTGTGCTGACTCAGCATTGCCAGTGATACTATTTCATTAGCAGAGGCCTTGCCGTGGGTGCATAGGGAGAGTCTGACCACCCCTCGTTCTGACAGCTGGAGATAGAAAGCTCATTGGTACCACGTGTGGCTTTTTGTGTGCCAAGATGAGCAAGAGATGAGGACTCTGATCGTCTCAAACATGATAAAAAGTTATCAGATGATTTTTTTTATCACCTCAAATTATTTTTAAGTAAGGATTACAAAAAACAAACAAACAAACAAACAACAAACAAACAAACAAACAAACACATGCCACCAGAGCAACTTTCAGGAGGGGCAGTCAAATGAGCTGTCTGTCTGTCTGAGACAAGTCACTCTAGCCGTCCTGGAACTCTCTGATACCAGGCCTGCCTCTGCCTCCCAACACTTGAGAACAAAGGCCACCACCCCTAGCTGAAATAAACCGGTCTTAAATTTCAGTCAGCTCAAGCTGTTGGTTAAAAAAAAAATATGATTACTCAAAGATCAATTGTTTATTTCCCATTGCAAAATGCCTTCCTTATGAATGCTGACTCTTTGAAACCCTGCATTCTAGCTGTTATTCAACCATTGTCAGGCTTTAATTCTCTTTTTTATTAGTGTACATGTATGTTGTCATAATCTAATAAGCTTCTGAAAGTCTCTAAGATGGATAGGGACATTTTAACTAAGTAAAGAATAATGATATGCACTGACATCAGCCTGTACTGTGGGCCTGTAATCCCAGCTCCCTCAAGGGAATTGCAAATTCAAATTCAAGGCCAGCCTGGGCTACACATTGAGCTCAAGGCCAACCCAGGCTACACATCGAACTCAAGGCCAGCCTGGGAAATAGCAAAGCCTTGTCTCAAAGTAAAAGTAAAAACTTTTATTTTTTCAAAGGACTGGAGAAATAGGTCAGAGGTAGAGCACTTGCCCAGCATGCAAGGCCCTAAACTCAGTTCTCAGTATCGCAAAACAAAACAAACAAATAAAATTCAAAGCTAAACTGAGAGTTTATCTTACCCTGGTCATAATGGCTGTCACTAAGAAAATAAATAACAACAGTTGCTGGTGAGGAAGTTGAGAAGAGGAAACCCTTACACCCTGCTGGTGGGAATGCATACTTGGTCAGCTGCTGAATCTTTGGAATAAAGCCGACTTGATCATGGTGAATGATCTTCTTCTTTTTTTTTTTTTTTTTTCCAGAGCTGAGGACCGAACCCAGGGCCTTGCGCTTGCTAGGCAAGCGCTCTACCACTGAGCTAAATCCCCAACCCGGAATGATCTTCTTGATGTGCCCTTCAATTCAGTTTGCAAGTATTTTATTGAAAAAAGTTCCTCTGTGTTCATCAGGGAGGTTAGTCTTTGATTTTCTTTGGTTATTGTGTCTGTTTGGTTCTGGTATCAGAGTAATACCAGCTCTGTAAAGATGCATCTGGACACTGCTGGTGAAACTGTAACTAGCCGTGCTGCCACTGTGGAAGTCAGTATGGCAGTCTCTCAAAAAGTGACAAACAGACCCAGTATGACCCAGCTAGACCACTCACTCCTGGCATTTACCCGAAGGACTCCAAGTCAAAATTTCAGAGACACCTGCCCATCAATGCTTATTGTAATACTGCTCACAATAGCTAAGTTCTAGAACCAATTTAGATGTGCAACGACAGGAATGGATAAAGAAATGTGATATTTATGTGATATATATTATATATATCACATTTATATATGAAATATGTATTTCAAAAGTATATATATGAATTTGAAAAAATTACATGTATCAGTGTCTGCCTGTGTGTATGCACATGCGCATGTGGGTGCCCTCAAAGCGGAAAGAATCGGGTCTCCTGGAGCTGGTGTGGGTGCTGGAAACTGAACCTGGATCCTCTCAAGGAGAAGCAAGTGCCCTTAACCATCTTTTCAGTCCCTATAATGGAGTTTGTTTTTTTTTTTCAACCGTAGAAAGGCATGAAGTTAGGTTGTTTAGAGCAAAATGGATGCAAGTTGAGATGACCATATTAAGTGACCTGTCCCAGAAAAACAAATATCACACTTTCTCATTTGCTGTTTCTAGATTTTGTGTAGACCCATGGGTAAAACATTGTTAAGCTGGGTTTGGTGTTGTGTGCCTTTAATATTTACATAGGAGGCAGAGGCAGGCGAATCTCCATGAGTTCAAGGCCAGACTGGTCTACACTGGGAGTTCCAGGACAGCCAAGGCTACCTTGTGAGACAGGGTCTAAAAATGAAATCATGTATGTATGATATGAAAGTAGAAATGAAACTGTATAGGGGAGCAATGGGTACTAATGAGAGGGAAGAGGGGTTAAGGAAAGTAGGGTGGGAGGCATGGTGGGATATTCTCACATACAGTGTATACTTGTATGAACACATGATCTATAATGTACAGCCAAAACTAAGTAAAACGACAGTGCTACTGACAGGCTATGAGAAGAACATTACTATTTCAAATGACAATGTTTTCCACTTTTTATGGAAAACATTCATTCATTCATTCATTCATTCATTCATTCGTTCGTTCGTTCGTTCATTCAGCAAATAGACCCACCTTGGGCAGGGCCCTGCACAAGATGCTGGAAAAACGGAAACCAACTCAATGTCCTTCCTCCCACGAGGCACTCATTGATAACTAAATGAAATCACCTAAGACAGTGAAAGTGGAGTATGTCTTCAGTCTAGTTATCTCCTTCTGCCACCTGCTGGGCATTTCCTTTTTCATGGCTTTCAGGTCTGCAAAGACCAAGGAACCAGACAGTTTCTAGGAAAAGAGGGTCTATTTTTTGCAAGCTGGACCATGCAATTTTTTCTCTAACGTTAACATGAACATGTTTTAGAGTATTTTGCAAATCGGTTCTTAATTTAATTGTACACATTTATGGGGCACAGTGTGATCATTTAATATTTGTATATAAGGCAAGATGACCAGAGCAGAATAGCTAATGTTTGCATCTTAGACATTTAACAACAATTTTTAAATTGATTCATAATGATCGCAGGTATTTCCAGGGCACAGTGAAGTGTTTCAGCACATGTGTCCACGAATTCTTGGTAAGTACAATTCTCTTCCCCTCCACCCATCTCCCCGGGGCTCCAACCCAGCTGCTCCTGCAGGAGCAGTTCCTCTCACTGAGTCACTGCCCCGTGTGCCAGGGCAATTGCTCTATTTCTCTCCTTCCCATAGAGTTTTCCTGACGAGCTTCTGTTGGAAGAAAGTTTTGACTTTCTTTGGCTTCTTTCCATTCTGGTGGGAGTTAGAACTTCTTGCCAGGACAGTGGAGGTGTGTGCCTGGATTGCCTAACCTAGGCAGGAAAGAGTCAGAGGCCCTTGCAGCAGACACTCCCAACCAGTTTGGAACCCCCTCTCACTTCTGGAAGTCAGCAGAGTGTCATGGGGATGAGAAGGAGTTAATAATACCTCCGCATGGTCATCTGGGCTGCTTTCAAACGCTGCATCGAAGTTAGCACACATAGGATTAGGCACTGAATACCTCATTTGCTCTGCATCATCAATTCTCAAAGTAGATCAAATGCATCCTGGGAGGGTTCAGTCACAGGAGGAGACCAACCGGTCATGCGAAGTCCACTGCTGACTCAGATGCATGCCTCATTTTCCCCTGCTTCATGCCAAGAGCTTGCCAGTCATTGTTAAAGTTTTATTTAGAAAAGATTAACCAAATGTATACTAGTTGGTTGGATATGTAACTTTGGAGAGAACTGTCCCTCATTATCACATCAAAAGTCACTTCGGATTTAAGGAGATAAGACTAATTGACAGAACAGTAAACATACTTCTAGAAATACTTCCAATACCTTGTTGACTGAGTGCCAGCACTAAAGTGACTGAAGCAGGTGGATTGCAAGAGTGAGCCAGCCAGGGCTATATAACAAGACCATGTCTTAGAAAACCAAAATCCAAATAAAACACAATTTAAAAGATGTATTTGCTGTGGGATAATGGTCTTGTACACTGTAAAGATTTGTCACTCAAATTGGCTTAATAAAACGCTGATTGGCCAGTAGCCAGATAGGAAATATAGGAGGGGCAAGCAGATTAGGAGAATGCTGGGAAGAGGAATGGCAGAGTCAGGAGTTGCCAGCCAGATGCAGAAAAAGCAAGATGAGAATGCCAGAACTGAATAAAGGTACCAAGCCACATGGCTACACATAGATAAGAATTATGGGTTAATGTAAGTGTAAGAGCTAGTCAGTAATAAGCCTGAGTGAATGGCCAAGCAGTTATAATTAATATAAGTTTCTGTGTAATAATTTGGGAAGCAGCTGCAGGGTATTTGGGAGTTGGTGGAACAGAAACTTCCACCTACATTTATTTTATTTTTAAAAGTTATGTGTGTCTATGTGGGTATGCACATGTGAGTACGGACACTCATGGAGGTCAGAAGAGGGTGTCAGATCCCCTGGAGATAAAAATACAAGTAGTCTCAAGTCACGTGACTTTAGTGCTGGAAACTCAGTCCTCTGCAAGAGCAGTATGCTGTCTTAACTGCTCAGCCATTGCTCCAGCCCCTAAACAAACAGTTTTAGTAGTGATAGTCCTATTTCTTACCCCCAAACAGTCAGTGGAAACTATGTTAAAGTTTATATATGGGGCTAGAGAGGTGGCTCCATAGTTGAAAGCACTTGTTGCTCTTGCAGTGGAACCAGGTTTGAGTCCCAACACCTACATTCCAGCTCACAACTGCTTGTAACTTCACTTCCAGAGTATGTGGTACCATCTTCTGACTTTTGTGGGCACCAGACATACATATAGTACACATATATACATGCAGATGAACACTCACGCACATAAAATAAATATAAATATTAAAATATGCACACATTCATTCATGTCTAGTGTCTTCCACAAACCCTCATCCTCAGGAACCCCAGGCTTGTAGTTCTTGACTGAAATTTTATGGATGTGTTCTGTGCTCAGTCTGAGCTCAACCGTAAGAAAGGCAAAATGGTGCAGTAGTAAGTCAGCAGCTGAGTCCTTTCTTTGACCCTCTGTTTCTTGTTTTTTTTCTTCTTTTGGTTTGATAAACTAGTCTGTCAACTCCTTCAGTTCCCTTGTCACTCTGATCATTTCTCAGACTCCAATCCTTCTTCTCCTTTCCTAGTTCTTGTTATTTTGTTGATGATGGTCACTGTCAACACAGTCCGGTCTCTCCACACCTGCACTCCTCTGGCATGTAGCCCAGCCTGGTTAGCTGTGTCTCTCCTCTTTATCCCAGTCTCCAGATGAAGTGTTTCAGTGTCTCATGGAAAAAGTCCATATGGAACTTGGTGTAGATACTTCCACAAGGGCTCCAACTCATAGACTAAAACATCCCATGTGGAGTTATGGTGTCTTGTGCTTTTAGGGACAGAAGAAATACTCAAGCATGGGAAAGAAAAGGCCTAGAAGTAGGGACAAAGGGACAATTAGAAATTGGGAGGGGGCTAGAGAGATGGCTCAGCTGATAAGAATGCTTGCTGCTCTTCTAAGAGGACCTGAGTTTGATTCTCAGTGCCCACATTGAATGACTCACAACTGCCTGTTACTTCAGCTCCAGGGGATCCAATGCCCTCCCCTGGCCTCTACAGGCACCTACACACATATGGCATATACCCACACAGATACATAAATATAAATAAAAATTAATTGAGGGTCTGGGATGTAGTTTGGTGGGAGAGTGTTTATGTAGCATGCACAAAGCCCTGGGTTTGATTCCTGGTACTGCAAAACCAGAGATAGATAGATAGATAGATAGATAGATAGATAGATAGATAGATAGA
>CABHPH010127623.1:16952-30461 GCA_902168325.1 Peromyscus nudipes
AGATAGATAGATAGATAGATAGATAGATAGATAGATAGATAGATAGATAGACAGACGGATAGACAGATAGATAGATAGACAGATAGAATACATTAAAGATAAGGGGATCCAGGTATGTCAGTGTGGGTAGTGTCAGCCACAGGAAGAGAAGTGGAACATTGGCATGGGGATGGTTAGGGAAGCAAAACAAAGTGGAAAAAGGGAGCAAGAGAGAAGGGAGGAGAGAGGGGGAGAGAGAGAGAGAGAGAGAGAGAGAGAGAGAGAGAGAGAGAGAGAGAGGGAGGGAGGAGAGAGAGAGAGAGGAGAGAGAGAGAGAGGAGAGAGAGAGAGAGATACTAGGCACAAAAAGAAAATCTACTCCCCTACCAAAATTACCTTTTGAATATGGGGGTCTCAGAATCAAGATCCAATCTTGGTTTATCTCAAGAATATCCCTGCCATGGTTAATCTGGGTTGTAAACTAGGGTAGATATTTCTTAGAAGTATTAACTTAAGGAGGAAGACCCTCTCCTAGAGTGGGCAACACCTTTTGATGGCAGCCCAAATACAAGGAGGTGCCTGTCAACCTCTGCCTCATGTTTGTGAGTGAATCTATCCTGCACTGCTGCCGCCATTGTGACTGCCATTCTTTAATGGTACTGGAGCCCAACTTCTTTGGCCTTCTAGTGTTGACTGAAGACCAGAGACTCTCCAGGAATCCTCCAGGCTTTCAACACCAGTTTCAGAATGCTAAGGTATCCAGTCTCATGGATGGAGCAGCTCCTGGATTCTTAGCCTCTCCAGCAGATGGTCATTGTTGGACATAATTGATATTGTGCTATCCAATCTAACACATCCCTTTGAAACATGTACTCATTCTGTAAGTTCTGTTCCTGAGAATCCTAATATAGCCCACGTTGCCCTTCACTGTGTATTATGGCTTTCACTAGAGGTGCAGGGTGCAGGTAGTAGAAGGCCGGCAAGAAAAGACAGCTTTGTTGTTGTTGTTGTTGTTTTTTAAGATGGGGTCTCACTGTGTAGCTCTGGCTATCCATAATGTTTACTCATGTTGTAGACCAAGCTGCCATTGACCTCACAGATATCGACTTGCATCTGCTACCCCAGTGCTGGGATTAAGGGAGTATATCTCTAAGGTTGACCAGTAAGTTTTCACATTTACTTATTTAGGGGCTGGAAAGATGGCTCAGCAGTTAAGAGCACTGGTTGCACTTCCAGAGGACCCATGTTCAATTCTCAGCACCCACACGTTGGCTCATCATCCTCATCTCTAACTCCAGTCCTAGGGGATCCAATGTCTTCTTCTGGCCTCTGTGAGTACAGACTTACATTCTGCAGGCAGAATACCCATACACATAAAATAAACATAAAAACTGAAAAAGCAAAGCAAAAACGCATTTGTTTATGTGTATGTGAATGTATGTGTGAGCATGTATGCCAGGGCACACATGTGGAGGTCAGAGGAGAAGTGTGGAGTTCTCTTTCCACCATGTGGGTCCCATGAGCTGAACTCAGGTGTTCAGTGATGGCAGCAAGCAACTTGATCCAATGGTCCACCATCCAGTGAACAGTCTTTTCTTTTTAGGTTTTACTGAAAACAGATTTTTTTCTCTCACATAGTATAACCTGATTATGGTATCCCCTCCTCCTACTCTTCCCAGTTTCTCCTTTCCTCCACTCCCATCCAGATCAGTTTAAGAAAATTCTTTACTGTTTCTCATTAGGAAACAGGCTTCTAGGGATAATAAAAATATAACAAAATAAAATATAATAAGATAAAACAAAAACTATCACATCTGAGTTAGATAAGACAAATAAACAAAAGGAAAAGATCCCAAGAGAAGGCACAAGAATCAGAGACGCACTCATTCACACACTCAGGAATCCCACACAACCACTCAGCTGGAAGCCATAACGTATACCTGGTGCAGACCTGTGCAAGCCGTGTGCATGCTGCCTCAGTCTCTGTGAGTTCACATGTGTGTTGATCCTGTCGATTTAGAGGGCCTTGTCTTATTGATGTCCTCAGTGTTCCCTGGCTTTTACTCTCTTCCTTCCTCCTCTTCTGAGGGGTCTCCTGAGCCCAGAAGAAATAGATGTTGTGGGATAATCTTTTCGTACACTGTGAAGATGTGTCTCTACCAAGGCACCTTCTGATTGGTTTAATAAAGAACTGAAGAGCCAATAGCCAGGTAGGAGAGGGTAGGTGGGACTACCAGAAAGACACAGAAACTCTGGGAAGAAGAGAGGCAGGATTCGCCAGCCAGACATGGAGGAAGTGGGATGCATTGTGCTGAGCAGAGGTAACAAAGCACGTGGCAGAATGTAGATTAACATAAACAGGTTAATTAAGTTTTAAGAGCTAGTTGGGAACAAGCCTAAGCTAAAGTCAAGCTTTCATACTTAATAAGAAGTCTCTGTATCATTATTTGGGAGCTGGTGATCCAAAGAAAATCTGACTACAGACTGAGCAAGGTGCTGATCTATGAGTATAGCAGAATGTTATCAGGAGCCATTTTATTGCTGCATATTTTTAAAAATAATAATATTGTTTTGTTTTACCCTAGGTTGTTTGGCTATCTAGTTTCTGGTTCTTGAACACTCAAGCAGTTTCAGGTATGGGTTCCATCTCATGGTGTAAATGTTGAGCCAAATCAGATTATTGGTTGGTTATTCCCACAAACTTTGTGCTACCATTGCCTTAGCATGTCTTGAAGGCAAGACACCATTGTAGATCAAAGAGTTTTATGACTGGCTTGATGTTTATGTTTCTCTTTTGACAGTGTGCAGAGTACCTTCCTATAACAAAGACACTAGAACATAGGGATGAAAGCTCTATGCAGGCATCAGCTCAACTTCTCCGTATTCAGTGAGTTGTGTAGATGTTGTCTTCATCAATAGGGCCTTGCCTCCAATTTGTGGAAAGCAACCTATACTCTTGGCAACAGCCTGGATTATTTGGGGGTTCTTATGGACCCCCTTAGGCCAACAATTTATTTAGATGTAACCAAACCCTGGTACTGGAAGCTTTATTTGATGACAAGAGATGGCTAGTTGGGACTCTGTCTCATCCATTATTTAGATTGCCTTTTTATATGTATATATATTTAGGAAGAACTACTGTATTAGGTTTCCATATTACTCAAAAAGTAATTTTAGCTGTCTCTCCCTGTATTCCATCCCTTGTCTCCTTCTTCCCTCCCCACATTATTCTCCTATTCCAGCCCCACCCAATCCATCCATAACTATCTATTCTATTTTCCTTTTCTAGTGAGATCTATCTGTCCTTCCTAGCATCCTAGTCCCTTACCCTTTGGTTCTACAGGTTGTAGCATGGTTGTCATTGACTTAATGATGACAGCTAGTATCCACATATAAGTGAATATATACAATATTGTCTTTTGGTGTCTGTGATACCTCACTCAGAATGATTTTTTTTCTAGTTTCACTCATTTACCTGTGGATTTTATGCTGTCATTTTTTAAAAATGGCTGAGTAATACTCCATTGAGTAAATGTACCACATTTTATTTATCCATTTTTTCTATTGAGGAGCATCTAGTCTGCCACCCCCAGCCCCATTTCTGGCTATTATGAAGAGGATAGCAATGAACATGGTTGAGCAAGTGTTGTTGTGGTAAGATAAGTGTCCTTTGGGTATGTGTGATATAGCTGGATCTTCAGGTAGATCAATTCCCATCTTCCTGAGGAACTACCACACTGATTTACATAGTGGCTGTACTCGTTTACATTCTCACCAGCAATAGGTAAGTGTTTCCCTTACTCCACATCCTCTCCAGCATGAGCTGTCACTTGATTTATTAATCTTAGCCATTCTGATGGTTGTAAAATGAAATATCAAAGTAGTTTTGATTTGCTTTTTACTGATGGATAAGGATGTTGAACATTTAAGTGTTTTCCAGTCATTTGAGTTTCCTCATTTGACAATTCTGTTTAGATCCATACCCCATTTTAAAATTGGGTCTGGTAAAATTCTGTGCTAAAACTGTATGGCCCTGGGCTTTGATTGGTTGGGAGACTTTTAATGACTGCTTTTATTTCTATAGATCTGTTTAAATTGCTTATCTGACTTTGATTTAACTTTAGTAAGTGGTATCTATCATGAAAATTATTCATTTCTTTTAGGTTTTCTGATTTGGTGAAGTACAAGTGTGGTTTGAAAGAAAATGGCTCCCAAAGGGAGTGGCACTATTAGGAGGTGTGGCCTTGTTGGAGGAAGTATGTCACTGTGGAGGCGGGCTTTGACATCTCATATGCTCAAGCTATGCCAATGTCTCAGACCATTTCCTGCTGCCTGTGCAAGATGTAGGACTCGCAGCTCCAGCACCATGTCTGCCTGTATGCTGTCATGTTCCTTATTATGATGATAATGGACCAAACCCCTGAAACTGTAAGCTACCTCAATTAAATGTTTCCTTTATAAGAGTTGCTGTGGTCATGGTGTCTCTTCACAGCAGTAAAAAAACCCTACTAAGACAAATTGGTATTGGGGCTTGGGGTATTGCTGTGAAAGGCCTAACCACTCTTTTGTTTGAGGAAATATGGACTGTTGACTGTGCATTAGGAATGCGGTGGAACATCTGCAGTGTTGCTTACTAGGCAATGCTAGTAGGAGCATGGAAGACAGTAGTGCTGAGCCCTCCCAACTGTGGGGGACTGGGTCAAGAGGTTTCAGAGGAGAAGATTTTAGTGTGTTGACTAGAGATTGTTCTTGTAATATTTTGGTGAAGAATGTAGCTTTTTTTTTTTTTGCCCTTGTTCAAAAAGCCTGCCTAAGGCTAAATTGAAGAATTTTGGATTAATTCTATTGCTAGATGAAATCTCAAAACAGTCTGGTATAGACTCTGTCATGTGGTTATTAGTGTTAACTCTAATGAAGATTTATAATGAAAAGGAGCAAGCTGAGCAAAAATACAAGATGGAGAACAATTTGAGGAGAAAAGGAGTACCAGGAAGTGGAATGGAGCTTAATCCCATGTTCAAGGAGATAAAAAGATTAAGAAATAGAATAAAGGGAGTGGTGATCTCAGAGCAAGATCCTACCCAGCTAAGTTTCCCATTTGTGAAAAGGAGTTAAAGAAAACTTTAGAGCTAGATGTGGTGGTGCATGCTTTCAATCTCAGCACTCAGGAGACAGAGGCATGCAGATCTCTGAGTTTGAGGCCTGATCTACAGAGCAAGTTCCAGAACAGCATGACTTAGGCAGTGAAGGAAACCATCAAAAACAGAAAGCTGATGAAGATGTAATTGAATGAGGGGGCCATGTTCCAGCTCTAGACAGCAGTAGAACTTGACAGCTTATGTCACGTGGTTCTGGCTTTAGAGTTAAGATAGAAGAAATGCTTTATGGAATCCCTTCCATAACTAAGGAAAGCTGCTGAGGCCAGGCATGTATCAGGGATGTCTCTGAATGGAGGCCCAGAGAGGCCATTGTATGAAGCTGTGAAGATGAAGCCTGGATTGCCTTGGAGACCCCAAGAACTTGGAGATGCCAGAGCCATGGGATATATGCCAAGGAGAGTGTGTAACAGGGAGTGGAACAGCCCAAGGAAAGAAGTATGTTTTAATCAACAAAGCTGAAATGAGTTGCAGACCTGAAGAGTACTTTGACATCAGACATGGAGATGCAGAGTTTGGAGTTTGTCCAGTAGCTTTTGATTTTGCTTTGGTCCAGTATTTCCTCACTATGCTCCCTTTCCTATGTTTTGGAATGGTATTGTATATCCTGTGCCATTATATGTTGGAAGAATGTGATCTGCTTTTTTATTTTGATTTTACAGGGGATTTGGACTTTTAAATAAGTTTGAGCCTATTATATGAGACTATGGGGACTTTTGAAATTGGACTGAATGCATTTTTGCATTATGATATGGCTATGAGCCGTTAGGGGCCAGGGAGCGGAATGTGGTGGTTTGAAAGAAAATAGCACCCGAAGGGAGTGGCACTATTAGGAGGAGTGGCTTTGTTGGAGTAGGTGTGGCCTTTTTGGAGGAAGTGTGTCACAGTGGAAGGGGGCTTTGAGGTGTCATGTATTCTCAAGCCACACCCAGTGTCTCAGACCACTTCCTGTTGCCTGCACAAGATGTAGAACTCTCAGCTACCTCTCCAACTCCATGACTGCCTGTGCACAACCATGTCTCACCATGATGATTATGGACTAAACCTCCAAAACTGGAAGCCACCTCAGTTAAATGTTTTCCTTTATAAGAGTTGCTGTGGTCACGGTGTCTCTTCACAGCAATAGAAACCCTAACTAAGACAACAGGTTTTTAATGTATATCCTTGAAATTTTCTGGATTTCCTTGGTGTCTGTGGTTATGTCCCCTTGTTCGTTTCTGATTTTGCTAATTTCGTTAGTCTCTGCACACCTTTTAATTAACTTGAATAAGGATCTGTCAATCTTACTGATTTTCTCAAAGAACCAACTCTTTGTTTCATTGCATTTTTGTTTGTTTGTTTCTATTTTATTGATTTCGGCCTTGAGTTTGATTATTTCTTGCCATCTACTCCTTTGGGATGTAATTTCTTCTTTTTGTTCTGGAGCTTTCAGGTATGCTGTTAAGTTACTAGTATGAGAGCTCTCCAATAATATTATGTAGGCACTTAGTGCTATGAGCTTGCCTATTAGGACCACTTAATTGTGTCCCATAAGTTTGGGCATGTTGTGTATTTATTTTCATACAGTTCCAGAAAGTCTTTAATTTCTTTCTTGACCCATTTTTCATTCAGTAAAGAATTAATTCATTTTCCATGAGTTTATAAGCTTTCTATTGTTGTTGATATCCATCTTTCATCCATGGTAGTCAGACAGGATGTAGGGTGTTATTTTAATTTTCTTGAATCTGTTCAGACTTGCTTTTTGTCCAAGTATGTCATCAATGTGGAGAAAGTTCCATGAGGTGCTTAGAGAAAGGTATATAACCTGCCTTTCCTGATTTGTTTGCATCAGTATAGAATGTAGGGGCTCCAGAAATTGGTGTTTCCCATACAATGTGAGGATCCAGTTAGTTCTTTTTATAAACTAAATTTTCTTGCTTTGGGGATATTTGTTGCTAATATCTCCCTAAAAATTACCGATGTTCTTTGCCAATGTTCATTTTCTGTCCATAGTGAGGAAATTTCAGCATTAGTAAAAGTTCTGCAATTTCTGCTGGGTCTATTTCTGCTAATTGATGAAGTCTTAATTTTCCTTTCAGAATCAAGCAGAAACATTTTCTACATAGATCTTTAATGTTTTACTCTGTATGTGTGATAAAACTATCCATTTTAAGATGTTATCTTCTCTCTGCATTAGAATTCAAGTAGGAGAATGTGTAGAAGGTAAAATAACCAGAATGCACTCAAGCTCTGGATCCAAATGACCCACATGCGCATCCTATAATTTCTTTTCTACCAAAGCCAATTCTCTCTCAGCCCCTATTGATAATTTTCTTGGACTTTTAAGTCCTTATCATCTTGTAAGGTTTGAAATAAATTAATTAGTTCTTGAGTTGTCATTCCAATTTTGGGACATAGCCAGTTGTTATATTCCAGCAATTTTGAAAATCATTAAGTGTTTGTAATTGGTCTTTCCTGATTAGTACTTCCTGTGGTTGAATTTTTTCTAAACCTATCTTATATCCTAGGTAATTAATAGAATCTCTTTATATTTTTCAGGAGCAATCCTCAACAAAGTAAATTTTTATTTACTTGTTCAAACATTTTCTCTAAGGTCTCTGCATCTGAATCAGCTAGTAAGATATCATGCATATAATGGCAAATTATAGATTGAGGAAACTTATTATGAATTATTTCCAATGACTATTGTACAAAATATTGACACAAAGTAGGACTGTTTAGCATTCCTTGTGGAAAAACTTTCTACTGATATTTTTTTTTAACAGGCTGGGAATTATTATAAGTAATAATTTGATATTATCAGTTAATGGAAAAATTTTCTCTATCCTGCTCTTGCAAAGGTATAGTAAAAAAGCAAACTTTTAAATCAACCACTATAATAGACCATCCTTTAGGTAATAGAGAAGGCAAGGGAATTCCAGGCTGTAAAGAGCCCGCTGACTGAATCACCTTATTAATAGCTCTTAGATTTGTTACCATTCTCCATATTCCAGATTTATTTTTTAATAACAAATACAGGAAAATTCCAAGGACTGGTCGATTCTTCAATATGTTGAGCATTTAGCCACTTCTGTACCAACTGTCCTAAGGCCTGTAATTTTTCTGATGTCAAAGGCCATTGTTCTGCCCAGATAGGGTTGTCAGTTAACCATTTTAAAGGTAGGGCTGTTGGTACCTTTGAAAGATCAGTAACTGTTGTGCCCTGTTTATGTACAACCTGAATGGTTGTTGACAGTTCTTGATAATACTTTTAATATTTTTCTCAAAGCGTATGTTAGTTTATGGTTTGTTTCTGAGATTGGAGGAATGCTAATCTGGGTTTTCCATTGCTGTAGCAAATCATAAAAATTCATTGCTATGTTAACCACATATGGCTTTAATTTTCCTTTCTGTCTTTCCAGCCCTATACATTACATTTGACTCATCTCATGCTTTTTTTTTTAACCTTAGATAAAGTTCCAATCCCTAAAAGTTGAACATTTTTCTCCTGAAGAGGTCCATTTAGATGCCAAGACTTTAGTGTAATTATTATTATGTCTGCAACTATGTATACCAAACCCTTAATTAAAATGGCATTTATTTGTATTTTAACTTTGGTCTTTGATCATTTATTGAAGTTTGCCAAAATATTTGCTTTATAGTTTCTCCTGAAAGTTTTGTTCTATCTTCTAAAACTGCTCTGTCATCCAGAGCAGTATGGTCTTCTATAACAGGTGTCCAGTCTTTTAACTGCTCTGTGGAGGAGTCTCCCCAGTGCTGACAAGGAATGACTGAACCAAATTTGATACAGGGGCCTGCAAAAGGCCACCTGTGGCATTTCCCAATGGCAAAGGATTTCCTTGCCTGTCCCATGTTGATCTTCATTCATTTGTCTAATGTCGGCCTTTGCTGCAGCTTCTGCATATTCCAGAAGCCTGGGGTTTTCTGTTTAGATCCTCTCTAGAAAAAAAATTTATCCTAGGAATGCCTTGCCTACAATCCCTTCAGATGAATTAAAAATCTAACATTTTGATTTTTAAAAAAATTTTTAGAAGGAAAATCCAAGTATCATCATAAATGTGAGATTCAATATCAACTGTACTTCTAATCCATTCATCTATTGGTGGTGATCCTTCCTTTAAAGTCCTGTTCACCCTTTTACATTCTGAATTAGTATTTTCAAAAGCCAAAGTTTTAATTAATATTCATATAACTTCTGGATCTGATATCATTCTATTTACAGCTGAAGTCAGTCTTTGTAAAAAATCAGTGAAGGCTTCTTTTGGGTCTTGTATAGTTTTAGTAAATGGCTCAGTCCTCTTTTCTTATTCTTCAATTTTGTCCCAAGAATTCAAAGCTGCTATATATAAGGCATAGGGCCAAGGTATAATCATCAAATGTAACCTGTCTTTCCATATCAGCATAGTGGCTCTCACTGAGAATTTGATCTTGGGAAATCTTTTAACTCTAACCCTACCTTGCTGTTTGATGGCCCTACCTTCATCTCTCTACCAGGTTTTCCACTGTAACTGAGGACCAGCTTCAAATACTGCTATAACTACATCTTTCCAGTCTTGTGAAATGTTTCTGTTCTAACCAGCCCATGAATTTAATCTCTGCTTCACAAAAGATGAATACATGACATATAAAACTATTGCTTCCTTAAGTCTCTTCAAATCTAACATTTCCATAGTTTCCCAGTTAAATTGTAAATAGCCTTGGGGATATCGATCATTTGGTGGTAGTTCTTGAATGATAACTGGATAAATTACAATTGGTTTTCTAATAACCTTGGACCACTACTTTTCAGTTTCATTATGCAATGGTATGGTAACTTCTGCTATAAACTCCTCTGTCTTTGTGTGAATATTTTTCTTAGTTCCATTAGTCTGTCTTTTTGTCTCTGTGTGAATATTTTTCTTATAGCCTGACTTTCTAAGGATTTTATCTTGTCAGTTAATTTCTCATATTTGTTGCTGATATCAACCAACTTTTTCTAGGGATAAAATAAGAATTAACAATCTGATAATGATTATAATTGACATTATGTAGATCCTAGCTAAGTTAATTATCCCCTTATTTAAAAGTTCCATTTTCAAACCATCCATTGTGGAATCATACAGAGATCTAACTCCCTCTATCATAGTATTGTTTCCCATTTTTAATTTGTGGAAAAAACCTTTTTTAAAAAACTAATTTCCCCTTTAAGAATTCCCAGTTGTCTCACCAAATTTGCTGATGATGACAGTGAAATGTGAGGCTGGCTGTTGCTGTGTAGCACAGTTGGGCAGAGAACACAGATGCTGCACAGTCTGGCTGAGGGCAGCTGCAGCAGCTTGTGTGTAGCTGTGAGCTGCTCATGTGTGGCCATTGCAACAACAATAGAAGCTAAAGCAAGTGTCAAGGGGGCTACCTAGTGTGGCAGCAGCCCGAGGAGGGGGTCTAGGGGAAGCATGCGACCTGTAGGGAGAGGGGGCAAGCTGTCTGAAAAATGGACACAGAGGATCCCCCTGAAGAAGCATATGTGGCAGGAGCTGCCTGAAGGCAGAGACAGCCAGTCATGGGCAGGTAAGTCAGGCAGCATTTGGAGCCCAGGTGCCTCTGGAGTTTGGGTGGCAGCCAGAGACTGTTGTAGAGACACTGCAACAGGAAAATCTCAGCCTCACTCAGAGGGCTTGGAGAAAGAGAGGAAAAGCCATTCAGTGGTTGCTGGGAGCTGCAAAGCCAGGGGCAAGTGGCTATCTTGTGAATTCATGTCCTGAGTTGGATGCCAGATGATGCCTTAACTAATTATTCTTTATCAATAAAAAGTCGGGAGTCAGATATCAGAGTAAGAATCTGAAAGATCAGAGAAGAAGGGGAGCAGCCATCTGTGACTTCCTACCTCTTAGGTTCCTTCCTCCAAAAGGGACCGAGGTCTTCTCTCAGCCCTGCCTTACTACTTCCTGTATCCTTTCTGTCTATAGTCCTCCAAACCTCTATGGTTAATTTTGGTCAACTAGTGCCTAGCTCTGCCCTCTGAATTCAAGCAAACTTTACTTGTCAGAACACAATCAAAATATCACACAACAGGACTTTAGAGTCTCCATTGAGAAGTCAGGTGTAATTCTAATAGATCTGCCTTTATATGTGATCTTTTTCCTTTGTATCTTTTAATATTTATTCTTTGTTCTGTACATTTAGTGTTTTGATTATTATGTGCCCCAAATACTTTCTTTTCTAGTCCAGTCTATTTGATGTTCTGTATGCTTCTTATACCTTGATAAGCATCTCCTTCCTTAGATTAGGGAAATTTTCTTCTATGATTTTGCTGAAAATATTTTCTAGGCCTTTGACATAAGTTCCTTCTCCTTCCTGTATGCCTATTATTCTTAGATTTGCTTTTCTCATAGTGTCCTAGACTTCCAGGATGTTTTGGGTCAGGAGTTTTAGATTTTACATTCTCGTTGACAATGTATCCATTTCTTCCATTATGTCTTCAGTGCCTAAGATTTTCTCTTCTATCTCTCATATGCTATTGTTGAGGTTTGCCTTTGTAGTTTCTGTTCAATTTCTAAAGCTTTTATATATAGAATCCCCTCAGTTTGGGTTTTCTTTATTGATTCTATTTCCGTTTTTCAGGTCTTGAATGGTTTTATTTATTTCCTTCCACTAGTGTGTGTGTGTGTGTGTGTGTGTGTGTGTGTGTTTACCTAGATTTCTTTAAGCAGTTTACTGATTTCCTCTTTAAGAACCTCTATCATATTCATAATGGCTACTTTAAGTTTTTTTTCTTGTATTTTATCTGTGTTGGAATACTCAGGGCCTTTTGTGGTAGGGTTGCTGGGCTCTAGTGGAGACATATTGTCCTGGTCGCTATTGATTGTGCTTTTATGCTGGCACTTAGACATCTGGAATTGGGAAGATATCTAGGTGCTGATATTAGTCCTGTCTTTGTTGGGTGAGTACTTTGCTTCTTCATTTCTGTTTCTTCTCTGTTTCTTAGAAGAGTAAAATGGCTATGTGTTGTCTGGTAAGAAATTCTTCTGGGGTTCTGAGTTATGGCCTCTGGGGTTCCAGGTAAAATGCATTTATGGATATTTTGAGCTGACACTTAGGAATGGGGATGGACTGGGAGTGTGTGAAGGGGTTCACAGGAGGTAGGGAAGCAGGATGTTTCACCAGAATCAGATTAGTCCTCTGGGGAAGGGGGCAGAGAATGAGGAGAGGCTCCAGTAAAAGATCTGCTACAGAACTGTTGATCAGACTGGGGGATTGGACTTGGAGGAATGGAGAGAGAGGTGAATGTCTATAGTTGGTCTACTTGCTTTCCTGGTCGGAGTGGCCTGTGGAATTGGGCCTGGGATAGAGCAATGAGTGGGGGAAGGGATGTGAGGAAGGGAAGATCTATGTGAGCCATCATAGATGGGGGTAGGGAGAAGGGCAGCTACAGATGGTGTTCTGCTGTAGAGCTGGGGTGGGACTGGGGAACTGGATTTGGAGAAGGAGAATGAGTAGCTCTGTGGTTATCCTACCTGCTTCCCTGGAAGGAGTGGCCTGTGGATTCCCAGGAGTACTTGCTGGAGTTGGAGACTGAGATAAAGTAATGAATAGG
Source organism: Peromyscus nudipes (assembly GCA_902168325.1). Taxonomy (NCBI): domain Eukaryota; kingdom Metazoa; phylum Chordata; class Mammalia; order Rodentia; family Cricetidae; genus Peromyscus; species Peromyscus nudipes. Next base: position 29,661 of record CABHPH010127623.1, read on the forward strand.
AGGAGGAAGGTTAGGAAGGGAAAATCTGTATGGTCCACTGGAGATGGGAGCAGGGGGAAGGGAGGATGTAGCAGGTATTCTGCTGCAGGGCTGGGCATGAGACTAGGGGGTTGGATTTGGCAGAACAGGAGAAATGAAGATTGGCAGTTAGCCTATCTGGTGCCCAGGCTGGAGACGGTCTTTTTTTAATAGACTTTTTTTGAGAATCTCATTTGAAATTTTTCTAAACTGAGGATTTTTCTCTCATGTTAATTTTTTATTTCACTATTTCTTCTATTGCTTACAAACTATTATGCAATTAAGACCTGTTCCTTTTCACACCGGAAATATGAGTATGTATGCAAAATATTTAGTTGTCTCTGCATCTTCTTCCAATATCATCCAGAAAAATCAAACAAGTGCTCCTAGTTGAATATATTTATTTATAACATTTTAATATTTACAAATTTATAAAATATTTAATATTTATAAATTTTTAATATTTAATAGTTGGGGCATTTCTCCCTCAACTCCTTTTGTACAAAGATGAGATAATATACAAAAGTCACTACAATTTGCATTTTTATTTAATAATATAATAAACACGTTATACTTTTGAACTTTTTCCATTGACATTTAACTACAGGATTGTTTTCTTGGCAAATATTGTTAAACTGAAGAGTGTCAGAATCATATTTACCTCTTTGATTACTGTTTCTTTTAACTTAAAATGATTGCTGGGTCAAAGGATTTGAACATTGAAAATATATATATATATATATATATATATATATATATATATATATATATATATATATATAT
>CABHPH010127623.1:30471-51819 GCA_902168325.1 Peromyscus nudipes
TATATATATATATATATATATATATATATATATATATATATATATATGATTGCTACAAGCCTATGGGGATGAGGGAGTGGAATGTGGCCTCCATAGGCCTATAGGGAGTGGCACTTTTAGGAAGTATGGCTGTGTTGGATCTGGATGTAGAACCTTCAGCTATCTCTCTAACACCATGTCTGCCCACATCCTGCTATGCTTCTCACATAATGACAGTGGACTAAACTTCTGAACCTTAAACCAGCCCCAATTATATGCCTTCCTTCATAAGAGTTTCTATGATCATGTGTCTTTTCACAGCAATAGAAATCCTAAGACTTCTATCTCAGAGCCTAGTAAGAGAGCCCACAAACCATGCTAGGTATCTACATTTGCATGAGTGATTTAGCAAGCTCCTGTATGAGGAACAGAAAAGGTGAACTACAGTTGCTAGTAATCAGGGGTTGGGTGCTGTAGAATAGCCTGTAACCCTGGCATTCAGGAGGCAGAATGATCAATATGAGTTCTATGCCAGATTGACCTACATAGGAAGGTTCAGTCTAAAAGCAAAACAGATAAAACAAGCTAGAAACCCTTGGCCAGATACGAGAGGCTGGATATGCCAAAGACCCAGGATAGAAACAATATGACTGACAAAAAAAAAAAAGACAATAAAATGATTCCTCATGATATTCTGCTATACTCATAGACCAGAGCCTAGCCCAATTATCATCAGAGAGGCTTCATCTAGCAACTGATGGGAGCAGATGCAGAGACCCAAGCCAAATGTTATGCAGAGCTCAGGGAACCTTGTGGAAGAGGAGGAGGGAGGATTGCAGGAGCCAAAGAGATCAAGGACACCAGGAGAACATGGCCCACAGAATCAACTAAGCAGGGCTCAAAGGGACTCACAGAGACTGACAAGGCAATCAGGGTGCCTGTATGGGTCCGAACTACTTCCTCTGCATATATGTTGTGGTTGTGTAGCTTGGTGGGACTCCTAACAGTGGGAGTGGAGGTAGACTCTGACTCTTTTGCCTGCTCCTGGGACCCCTTTTCTCCTACTGGGTAGCCTCATCCAGCCTTGCTATGAGGTTGTATGCCTAGTCTTATTTTAACTTGTTGCGCCCATGTTTGGTTGATGTCCCTGGGAGGTCTGTTCTTTTCTGAAGGGAAACAGAGGAGCAGGACTGGATCTGGGGGAGAAGGGAGGCGGGGGAGGGCTGGGAGGAGTGGAGGGAGGGCAAACTGCCGTCGGGATGTATATATGAGAGAAGAATAAATAAAAAAGAGAAGAGGACAGACACCCTTTATGTGTGGCACTTCCCCCAACTGCCCCAGTGGTGCATCCACACTTGCAGACACCAAAATCACATGAGAGTGTCAGGAAGCAGCTGGGAGAACTCGAAAGCAGGACAAGTTGCCCAAAGAGCATGTCTTAAGTGGGGCCAGAGGCAGCTAGTTCTTTAGTTAAAAGTCTTCTTACATCACCAGAAATTAGGGAGCATGAAAAAAACAAGACTTGTTTTAAAGGAAAGGATTTTCTTCTTCACTTGTGACTCTTGATATACAAACTTCCTATACCAACATGCATGTGTGACACATACATGCACAAACAACCTTCTGATGACTAGAGACCAGGTGTCAAAGAGGGAGGTTAATTATACAGTGTTCCGTCTGCATGCTTGCCTGTACGCCAGAAGAGGGCATCACATGTCTTTACAGATGGTTGTGAGCCACCATGTGGTTGCTGGGAATTGAACTCAGGACCTCTGGAAGAGCAGCCAGTGCTCTTAACCTCTGAGCCATCTCTCCAGCCTGAGATTAATTTCTTAATGAGTATCTCTTGTAAGGTTTGAAGTTTATGTTTTACTTCCTAACAGCTCTATGATTCAAGTATGATAACAGACTTGCAATCCTTGCATTTAGGAAAAAGAAGCAAGGAGTTTATGAATTTGGGGCCAACCTGGGCTACCAAGTGAGACCTTGCCTTAGAAGGGCCAGAAACAAATGTTAAAAGAGAATTTTATGAAAATAAGTAGTAGACAAATGATACAGCTCTTGGTGACAACTCAAATAACTGGACTTTTTGATAAGTCATATTATCTATTCCATTTTCAGGTTTGAAAACAATTATTTTCTATAGCATGTCCTTATGAAGCTGTATTCATTGTAAGAGACTGGGGATGCTTGTCCATTTTATACAAGCTAGCTCTAGGATCTCTTTTTATTCTTAAAAATAAAAAATTTTATTTATTATTGTGTAAGTACCCATACATACTCATGTATATACTTGTAGTGGTTTGAAAGAAACTGGCCCCCAAAGGGAGTGGCAGTATTAGGAGGTGTGGCCTTGTTGGAGTAGGTGTGGCTTTGTTGGAGGAAGTGTGTCACTGTGAGGGTAGGCTTTGGGGTCTTCTATGCTCAAGCTATGCCCAGTGTCACAGTTCGCTTCCTGTTGCCAGTGGATCAAGACATAGAGGTCTCAGCTCCCTTTCCAGCACCATGTTTGCCTGCATGCCACCATGTTCTGCCATGATAATTATAGACTAAACCTCTGAAACTGTAAGCCACCTGATTTAGTTAGGGGTTTTATTGCTGTGAAGAGACACCATGACAATGGCAACTCTTACAAATGAAAACATTTAATTGGGGTGGCTTGCTTACAGTTTCAGAGGATCAGTCCATTATTATCATGATGGGGAGCAGCGGCGTAGTAGTGGTGCTGGAGTAGTATCTGAGAGTCCTACATCCTATAGGCAACAGGAAGTCAACTGAGACACTGGGCATTATCCTGAGCATAGGAAACTTCAAAGCCCTCCCCCACAGTGACACAGTTCTTCCAACAGGCTACATCCACTCCAACAAAGCCATACCTTTTAATAGTACCACTCCCTATGAGATTATGCAGGTGGGCAGTTACATTCAATTAAATGCTTTCCTTTGTAAGAGTTGCCATGGTCATGGTATCTCTTCACAGTAATAGAAACCCTAAGACAATACTTTACCTCACATTTTCTTTTTTTCTTATTAATTACATTTATTCATTCATTTTACAAACTGACCACAGTTTCCCCTGCCTCATCTCCTCCCTTCCTACCTCCTCTTTACCTCCTCCTCTTTTACCCTCAATCCACTCCTCTGTTTCTGTTCAGAAAGCGGCAGTCCTCCCATAGGTATCAAGAAAGCATGGCATATCAAGTTGAGATAGGACTAAGCTTCTCCCTTTGTATTATTGCTGGGCAAGGCAATCCAGTATTAGGAATAGGTTCCCCAGAGCCAGCTAAAGCATTAGTGACAGCCTCTGCTCCCACTTCTGGGAATCTTACAAGTAGACCAAGCTGTACAACTGTCACATATATGTAGAGGGCCTCGGTTGGTCCCATGTAGGCTCCCTGGCTGTCAGTCCAGAATCTATGAGCTTATATGAGCCCATGTTAGCTGTTTCTGTGGGTTCCCTTGTGATGTCCTTGAACCCTGGCTCATATAGCCCTTCCTCCCTCTCTTCAGTAGGATTCCCTGAGCTTGGCCCAATGCTTGGCTGTCTCACATTTTCTTTTCTTTTTTCTTTTTTTTGGTTTTTCAAGGCAGGGTTTCTCTGTATAGTTTTGTGCTTTTCCTGGAACTTCCTCTGTACTCCAGGCTGGCCTCGAGATGCGCCTGTCTCTGCTTCCTGAGTGCTGGGATTAAAGGCATGCGCCACCACCACCCAGCTTCACATTTTCTTAATACTTACTGAAGTATTAAAGACAGTTTGGTAAGTTACTATACAATATATAAAACATTATATATAATATATGAAAGTATAATAACTTCTATAATTTACAGTGTGTAGGACCCTTTTGTATACATCATAACATTTTTAAAATTAGGGTGTACTTTCCCCCTCAGTTCCATGGTATCATTTGGCAGAGTCTGTGGATATTTTTGGTTGTCACAATGGGGTTGGAGGACAGGGTAGAAAAATGATAGTTGTATTTAGTGGGCAGTCCAGAGGTTTTATAAAGAAAGAATTTTCCAGAAGTGTCATAGCACCAATTTTGAGAAACCATGCTTGACATTTTCATCATATGACTCAAGGAAAATTTTAAATTAAAGCTGACAAGGAATGGATAAGTGTAGCATGAACCCTAATTGGTCTTATTAATAAAAACTTGGAGTCAGATATCAGGGTAAAAGCCGAAAGATCAGAGAAGCAGAGCAGCCAGCCACTAATTCTTACCTCTACAAAATCCTCAGCTGAAAGGGGGCAAGATCCTGTCTCCAGGAACCCTCAAACTAAACGCAATGTTTTCTTGTCTCCTCTCACCTTATATTCCTCTCTGCCCAGCCCTATCACTTCCTGTCTCCACCTCCCTAGTTCTGGGATTAAAGGTGTGAGATCCCAAGTGCTGGGATCAAAGGTGTGTGCCACCACTGCCTGGCTCTGTTTCTCTTTTAGACTGGATCAGTCTTGTGTAGCCCAGGGTGGCCTTGAACCCACAGAGATCTGTCTGCCTCTGCCTCCAGTGTGCTGGGATTAAAGGTGTGATCAACCACTGACTGGTCTCCGTAGCTAACTAATGGCTTAGCTCCACACTCTGATCGTCAGGCAAACTTTATTTGTTAGATCACAAAAAAAAATATCACCACAGATGAGTGTCAAATGGTGGATGAGAACAAGGTACAGCCAACTATTGCAGTAGCAGTGGGAGTTCATGAGACAGACTGTAAGATGATACAAGAGAAGGGATTAGTCTTTGCTGTGGAACAGATGCTCATTAACCTAGTGTTTGTACAGCTGAAGAGAAGCAGGGATCTGTGACAGGCATAGCTAACCAAAAGCAGACCTGCCTTTAGAAGCAGTGACTCCAGAATATGGGCATCATGAGAAGAAGAAAGGAGTCGTGTCAGTGGAGAGATGATTTGCAGGTAAAGGATATTTACCACAGTGAATATTTGTGTGAATTGATGCGAATAGAAATTTTGTCTTCCAAGTGTTTTCCTCAGTTGCTTTTCTATTATTTTGAAAAGACACCATTATCAACACAACTTATAAAAGAAAGATTCTAATTGGGAGACATGATGGCTATCATTGACTGTCAACTTGGTTACATCTGGGATTAACTAAAATCCAAGCAGCTAGGTATACCTGTAAGGTGATTTTCTTAATTACATCACTTGAATTGGGAAGACCCACTTTTTATTTTTCATTTTTCTTTATTAAGAAATTTTCTACTCACTCTACATACCACCCACAGATCCTCCCTCCTCCCTCTTTCCACCCCCCAGCCCTCTCTCCCAAGCCACCCCACATCTCCACATCCCCCATGGGGAGTCAGCAGAGCCCAGCACATTGAGCCTAAGCAGGTCCAAGCCCCTTCCCAACTCACCAAGGCTGTGTAAGGCATCACACCACAGGCACCGGATTCCCAGAAGCCTGCCCATGCACCAGAGACAGATCCTGATCCCCCTGCCTGGGTGCCCCCCAAACAGTTCGAGCCAAACAACCATCTTCCATATCCAGAGGGGAAGACCCACTCTTAATCTGGATCTTCTGAGGTGGGATATATCTTCAATCCAGATCTTTTGAGGTGGGAAGATCCACCTTTAATTTGGGCCATACCTTCTGTTGGCAGCCTACATCAAGAACATGGAAGAAGGGAGCTTAATCTCTTTGCCTGCTTGCCCTTGCTCTTGATGGCAAGTCCATTACTTCACTGGCATTAGTGTTTACTTCTTTGAGATTCCAGAATATACTGAAGACCAGCTGAGACATCCAGCCTCTTGGAATGAACAATTGTGGGATTCTCGGACCTACTGTTGGCAGACAGTCATTTTTGGAATAGCTGGACCACAGCCTATACACCATTCTAATAAATTTCCTTTCTGTATATGTTTGGATTCATTCTATCAGTTATGTTCCTCTGGAGCAACAGTTCTCAACCCATGGAGTCAAACCTTTCACAGGGGTTAGTTACCTAAGACCATCTGCATATCAGATATTTATATTATGATTCCAACAGTAGCAAAGTCACAGCTATGAAGTAGTAATGGAAATAATTTTATGATTGAGGGTCACTACAACGTGAGGAACTGTATTAAAGGGTCATAGCATTAGGAAGGTTGAGAATCATGCTCTAGAGAAACCTGACTAATAACAGGGGCTTACCTACAGTTCAGGGGGTGAGTTCATGACCTTTATGGTGGGTAACGTGGCAGCAGTCAGCCATGGTGCTGGAGCAGTAACTGGGAGTTTACATGTTATCCACAAGCAGCAGGCAGAGAGGAGGTGGGGGGAGACTGGAACTGGTCTGGGCTTTTGAAACTTTAAAGTACAGTTTCAGTGACACACCTCCTCCAACAAGGCCACACCTACTAATCCTTCCCAAAACAGTTCCATCAACTAGAGACTAAGCATTCAAACATATGAGCCTTTGGGGATTACTCTCATTCAAACCACCCCAGCATTCTATAACCTTGTCCAATCTAGCAAATGCTGAAGACTTAAGATTTTGTACATAAAATGATTTAAAATTCAAGCTTCAGCAAATCTAAAATACTAATAGAAGAAGACACTTTGAATTAATTTTTAATTTTATGTGCATGAGTATTTTGCCTGAATGTATGTCTGTGTACCATATGTGTGCCTGGTGCTCATGGAGGCCATAAGAGATCATCAGATACCCTGGAACTGGAGTTACAGACAGTTGTTAGCAGTCATGTGGGTGCTGGGAATCAAACCTGGTCCCCTAGAGGAACAGCCATCATTCCTAACCCCTGAGCCATCTTCTTTAGGATCAAATATTAACACATTTAAAAATGAATATAGAAAACTTGAAAAGGCGCACCAGTCTTCAACAATGGTACCTTGTATCATTATTCCTGATTTCTTTTAGGCAACCTACAATGGGCTATGAGATGTCAATATAACCACTAACAGGAAGGATGAGGACAAATCAATGTAGGAACATGTTTTAATTGTGTATAAAATTAATTTAACTCAATCCTATTAATTATATGCTAGTTTTATTATTAACACTCTGGTAATAATTTTTGTTAGTACACAATGGTGCTGCTTTTCTGGTTATAGTGAAAACAAGTTCTCTCCTTTTATTATTTTTGTTTGTTTGTTTGTTTTAGGCAGGATCTCCCTACATAGCCCTCTGTCCTGAAACTCACTATATAGATCAGGCTGGCCTTGAACTCAAAGAGATATACTTGCCTCTGCCTCCAGAGTTCTGGACTTAAAGGCTTGTGCCACCATATCTGGCCCTTAATTCTGTAACTTTGATCAGTTGATAGGGGATTCATGAGTTCTCTATCATCGAGGATTCTATAATGAAAGCAAGTCTTAGTGTAATATGGAATGTAATGCTATATTAAAAATGTCTATCATAGACTGAGAGATAGTGGATTGCAGTGGAGATATTTGACTGAAAACAAGGCAAAAATCAATAAGAGTTTTCTATATAAATATATCTCTAAGACTGATACCAAGATCTCACCACTATCACGAGATAAAGAATCAAACAACATTAAAAAGAAGAGCAGCGATTCAGTAAGGTAACAAGAGCAAGACAGTGTTTGTCCTAATGTTTACCTTGCTCAACTTTTCAAAGCTGTCCTTGATATTTTCTGTTGTATGGGACAAGAGTCCTCTATCACTTCAATATGCTATCATTTCTTTAAGAATGAGGTAAAAGAAACCAGAAAATTATAGAAAATATGAAAGTTTATCATGCCATCTGTACACATTTCCCAGAAAGATAAGAACATTCCTACAAAGGACAGGAAATACTGAATTAACAATTGCTATTTGTTTAAAAGACCTGATGTAGGTCAGGAGAGATGTCTCAGCAGTTAAGAGCCTTGTTGCTGCTCTTCCAGAGGACACAGGTTCAATTCCCAGCACCCACATATGGCTAACAACCATCTATTACTCTAATTCCAAGTGGATCCACTTCCCATTTCTGGATTCTGTTGGTACTGCACTCATACATACACATACCCACATACAGACACACACATATACACATGATTCAAATAAAATAAATCTTAAACAATAACAACCCACCACTACCACAAAGAAAAATCCTGAGACCAGATGAAGTAATTGAATCAAATGTTCAAAGAATGACACTATTTCCTTATGAATTAAAAAACAAAAATAAAAAAAACAGAAGAAGGAACAATTCTTAACAAGTCATCACTCTTTGATGACAAAGCCAAGAAAAAATAGGAGAAAAGTAAACTTTGGAAATGACTGAACTGTATGCTTCCTTATCACCTATGATCCCATTATCCTTTATGGCATTTATAAATTTCTTTCACAAAAAGTCATAAAGTTGCTTGGCATAATGGCTTACACTTGTAATGCCAATACTTGGGAGGTCAAAGCAATATTGCTGTGAGTTTGAAGCTAGTTTGGATTACATAATGAATTTCAGGCCAGCCTGCCTGCACTACAGAGTAAGACTGTATCAAAAAGAAAATTAAAAGCCATCAAACTGAATCCAATAACCTATGAAAAGGATTATCATGATAAAGTGGCATTTATCTGAGCAATGAGAAGATCCAACACATAAAAATCAATCAAGGTAATACAACCCTTTACTAGAATAAAGGACAAAACATGATAATTTTATTAATTGGAAAAAAGTACTTGACCGAATCCAATATTTTTTCATGTTACAAACCATTAAGTATGTTAAGAATAGAATGGAACACGTTGCCTGTTATTGGACACTTAGAAAAAATGTACAGCCAGCATCTGAGTTAATGAGGAAGGATTGGGAGTTCTCCCTAGTAAACATCAAGGATGCTGTGAGGACACTTGCTCTTGCCACATCCCTTCAACAGTGTACAGGTAGTATTAGCTAGGGCATTTGGACCAGAAAAAGAAGCAGAAGTCACCTTGGTTGTAAGGAAGTAAAAATGTCTCTATTACAGGAGATCTAAGGATGAGATCCTAAGGAATCCTTCCATATATGATGCATTTATACTAGTAAATACATTTAGCATGGTTACAGGATAAATGCTCAATATATAAAAATCAATTCTTTAACAATAAAAAACGGACCTTTGTGTGTATGTGGAGGTCAGAAAACAACTTTGTGGGCTTGGTTGTCTCTTTCCACATTCATGCGAATTCCAGGGATCCAACTCAGGTCTTCAGGCTCTCATGGCAGGTGTCTTTGTCTGTTGGGACATCTCAATGGTTCTAAAAGAATCAGTTCTATTTCTATATGCTAGCAACAAACAATACAATACAATTAAGAAAACAATTCCATTATAATAATGTTAAAGAGTAAAACAGGAATAAATTGAACAAATGATGAGCCTTATACATTGAGGAATATAGAGTATAAAACATCACTGAAAAGATTAAGTAAGCGGAAGGACTTCTTGTGCTCACAGTAGGAAGACAATATGGCAGTAGTTAACAATCGTCTACAGTTTCAACACAGTCTCTATCAAATTTCAGCAGCCTTTTTGCAGAAATTGGCAAGCTGATCTTAAAATTCATATGCAAATCTGAGAAACCCAGAATAACTGCGACAATCTGGAGGGGGGAAACAAATGTGGAGGGCTTACACAAATCAGCTTCAAAGCGTGCGTCAGGGCAACTGCAGTCACGATGGCATGCTTCTAGCATACGGACATACATATTGACCAGGCTGAGAGTCCACAAATAACCTTTTATATTTTTGATGAGCTTTTTTGGTGGGCTGGGATTGAACCCAGGGTCTTGAGCTGGAAGGCAAGCATCCCACCGCAAGCATTCTACCTCCGGCTTCGTCGACTGATGGTCATCAAAAGTGTTCAAATAATGCAACAGGGAAAGAGTTGATGGTCTCTCCAACAAACGGTGCTGGAACAAGGGAGCATTCTGCAAAAGAATGAGGTGGGACTCTTAGGACATCACACGCAAGAATTAATTCAGAATGAATCACAGACAAAAATATAATTAAAACACTAAAACTCAGGAGAAAACATAGGCATGAATGTCTGTGATCTTGTGTTAGGAAACCTTGCTAGTGACAGCACCAAACACAAGTGACATGTATGCACAGATGAGACAGGACATATTCCTTACAAGTGAAGACTGCCCTGCTTTCGAGTATACTATGAGGAAAGTGAGAACCAGATAAACAGTGCTCACCTGTAATCCAGCATTTGGGAGGTTGAGGTAGGAGAATCCCCAGTCTTTCCAGTTATCCTGGGCTATACAATGAGACATTTCTGCAAGAAAAAAGAGAAAAGAAAATAAATAAAAATCAACCCAGACTACGAAAGAAATATTACAATATATCTGACTTGTATCCAGACTATTTAAAAATATAAGCATTCCAAATGAAGTTGAGTATTGTTCTTTCCAGGTCTGTGAAGAATTGTGTTGGGATTTTGATGGGGATTGATTGCATTGAATCTGTAGATTGCTTTTGGTAAGACTGTCAATTTTACTATAATGATCCTACCTATCCATGAGCATGAGAGAGCTTTCTATTTTCTGATACCTTCTTTGATTTCTTTCTTCAGAGACTTAAAGTTCTTGTCATACGAGTCTTTCACTTGCTTAGTTAGAGTTACCCCACGGTATTTTATATTATTTGTGGCTATTGTAAAGGGTGATTTCTCTGGTTTCTTTCTCAGCCCATTTATCATTTGTATATAGGAGGGATACTGATTTTTTTTGAGTCAATCTTGTATCCTGCCACAATACTGAAGGTGTTTATCGGCTGTAGGAGTTCCCTTGTAGAATTTTTGGGGTCACTTATGTATACTATCATATCATCTACAAATAGTGAAAGTTTGACTTCTTCTTTTCCAGTTTGTATCCCCTTGATCTCCTTTTGTTGTATTATTGATTTAGCTAGAACTTCAAGTACTATATTGAATAAAATTGGGGAGAGTGGACAGCTTTGTCTTGTTCCTGATTTTAGTGGAATCTATAGTGGTATTCTATTTGTACTGAAATGTGATTTTATTTGTATGTTAATAAATAAAGTTGCCTAGAGGTCAGAGCTATTAGCAAGCTATAGCGAAAGCCAGGGCGGTGGTGGTCCACGCCTTTAATCCCAGCACTTGGTAAGGGGCGGTGGTGGTCCACGCCTTTAATCCCAGCACTTGGTAAGGGGCGATGGTGGTCCACGCCTTTAATCTCAATACCAACTATAGAAGACTTGGACAGTGACAGACGACAGTGACGAGGCAGTCACGTAGTTGGGTTTACAACCAATGAGAAGGCAGAACAGACTCTTATTTAAAAACGAACGCACAGGAAGAACTCCCTTTTCGGAGCGATCTCCTGGCGGGAGAAGCTAGCTGGCAGAAAAGCGGGTAAGATTCTTAGCTCTGACCTCTTTGGGCTTTCATCCTTACATTGGCTTTGTGTTTATTATTTAATAAGGCGGTTGGTTACATCTACAGGAATCACTTTGAGTTTTTCTCCAATTAGTTTGATTGTTGGCTGTTGGCTTGTTGTAAATTGCCTTCATTATGTTCAGGTATGTTCCTTGTATTCCTGCTTTCTCTGAGACCTTTATCATGAAGGGGTGTTGGATTTTGTCAAAGGCCTTTTCAGCATCTAATGAAATAATCATGTGGTTTTCTTCTTTCAGTTTGTTTATATGGTGTATTACATTGACAGATTTTCGTATGTTGAACCATCCTTGTATCCCTGGGATGAAGCCTACTTGATTATGGTGGATAATTTTTTGATGTGTTTTTGGATTCTGTTTGCCAATATTTTATTGAGTATTTTTGCATCAATGTTCATGAGGGAGATTGGTCTGTAATTCTCTTTCTTTGTTGCATCTTTGTGTGGCTCAGGAACCAGAGTAACTGTAGCCTCATAAAAGGAGTTTGGTAACGTTCCTTCTGTTTCTATTGTGTGGAACAATTTGAAGAGTATTGGTATTAGCTCTTTTTTTAAAATCTGGTAGAATTCTGCATTGAAACCATCTGGTCCTGGGCTTTTTTTGGTTGGGAGACTTTTAATGACTGTTTATATTTCCTTAGGGGTTATTGGTCTATTTAAGTTGTTTATCTGGTCTTGATTTAACTTTGGTATGTGGTACCTATCCAGAAAATTATCCATTTCTTTTAGATTTTTCAATTTTGAAGAGTACAGGTGTTTTAAGTATGATGTGATGATTCTCTGGATTTCCTTGTCTGTTGTTATGTCTCTCTTTTTGTTTCTGATTTTGCTAATTTGGATGCTCTCTCTCTGCCTTTTGGTTAGTATGGATAAGGGCTTCTCTATCTTGTTGATTTTCTCAAAGAACCAACTCTTTGTTTCATTGATTCTTTGTATTGTTCTCTTTGCTTCTATTTTATTAATTTCCGCTCTCAATTTGATTATTTCCTGGTGTCTATTCCTTCTGGGTGACTTTGCTTCTTGTTCTAGAGCTTTTAGGTGTGCTGTTATCACTAATGTGAGATTTCTCCAACTTCTTTATGTGGGCATTTAGTGCTATGAATTTTCCTCTTTGCACTGCTTACATAGTGTCCCATAAGTTTGGGTATGTAGTACATTCATTTTCATTGAATTCTAGAAGGTCTTAATTTCCCAGGATAGCTAAAAGAATCCTGTACAACAAAGCCACCTCTGGAGGCATCACCATCCCTGACATCAAGCTTTACTATAGAGCTATTGTAATAAAAAACAGTTTGATATTGGCCTAAAAACCGACATGTGGACCAATGGAATCCAATTGAAGACCATGACATTAATCTACACACGTATGAACATATGATTTTTGACAAAGAAGGCAAAACTGTACAATGGAGAAAAGAAAGCATCTTCAAAAAAGGTGCTGGCATAACTGGATGTCAACATGTAAAAGATTACAAATAGATCCATATCTATTGCCATGCACAAAACTCAAGTCCAAGTGGATCAAAGACCTCAATATAAAACCAGTTACACTGAACATGATAGAAGAGAAAGTAGGAAGTAGTCTTGAACACATTGGCACAGGAGAACACTTCCTAAATATAACAACAGCAGCACAGGCACTGAGAACAACAATTAATAAATGGGACCTCCTGAAACTGGGAAGCTTCTGTAAGGCAAAGGACACAGTAAATAAGACAAAATGACAGCCTAGAGAATGGGAAAAAGTCTTCACCAACCCCACATCTGACAGAGGGCTGATCTCCAAAATATTTAAAGAATTCAAGAATCTAGACATCAAAATACTAAACAATCCAATTAAAAAATGGGCTATAGAGATAAACAGAGAATTTTCAAAGGAAGAATTTCAGATGGCCAAAAGACATTTAAGGAATTGCTCAGCATCCTTAGTCATCAGGGAGATGCAAATCAAAGCAACTCTGAGATACCATCTTACACCTGTCAGAATGGCTAAGATCAAAAGCACTGCAGGCAGCTTATGTTGGAGAGGATGTGGAGCAAGGGGAACACTCCTCCACTGTTGGTGGGAGTGCAAACTGGTACAGTCACTTTGGAAATCAGTGTGGCAGTTTCTCAGAATATGGGAATCAATCTACCTTGAGACCTAGCTATACCACTACCCAAGGAATGCTCAATCAAACCACAAGGACACATGCTCAGCTATGTTCATAGCAGCATTATTTGTAATAGCCAGAACTTGGAAACAACCTAGAAGCCCCTTAACTGAGAATGGATTAAGAAAATGTGGTACATATATAAATGACTATATTGATTAGTTTTACCTGACAAGAAGCAACCTTGGGAGGGCACAGTCTATCATGGTGGGAAGGCCTGGTAGTAGGAGTGTGAGATACTTGGTCACATTGTTTCTGTAGTTAGGAGAGAGAGAGAGAGAGAGAGAGAGAGAGAGAGACAGAGAGAGAGACAGAGAGAGAGACAGAGAGACAGAGAGAGACAGAGAGACAGAGAGACAGAGAGGGAGCTATTAATGATGACACTCAGCTTGCTTCTTCTATTTCCTCTATGTACTCAGCACAGGACCTTACTCCATAGGGTGGTGTCATCAGTATTCAGGATGAGCCTTCCTTCTTAATTAAACATCAATAGAAAGGCCCTCACTGACAAGCTTAGAGGTGTGTCTCCTCGGTGACTCTAACTCCAGTCCAACCAACAATAAGGATGAGCCATCACAGTGGCCAGTAAATATATACAAATCTCAGCATCTTTATTTAGTTTAAAAATGTCTGTAAACACAGATACTACTTCACATACTTTGATGTCTTTTAAAAAAAGATTTGTTTATTTTATTTGGATGCATATTTGCCTGCCTGCATGAAAGTGTACCATGTGCATGCCTGGTGCTGGCAGAGGCCAGAAAAGAGTGTTGGATCCCCTAGAACTGGAGTTACAAATGGTTATGAGCTGCCATATGGGTGCTGGAAACTGAACCTGGGTCCACTGCAAGAGCAGCCAGTGCTCTTAATAGCTAAGTCATCTCTCCAGCCTACTGTGATTACTTTCCAACAAGAAATGTAATAAGAATTGCAGTCAACATCAAGTGTTGCAAAGAATGTGGAACAGTTAGAATCTTTACTCATTCCTAGTTAAAGAGGAAAAAGGTGCATGCAACAACTTTGGAAACCATTTGGCCTTTTCTCACAACAACAAACATGGACTTGGGCAGGAGGACCGGAAAGGGCTCAGTTGGTAAGAGTCCTTGCTGTCGATGCCAGGCTTGATAATGTGAGTGCAAGCTCCAGGACCCACACAGTAGGAGGAGAGAAACAACTCTAGCACACTGTCCTCTGGCTTCCACACTGGCATTGTGCATAACACACATAAGCATGTGTACGTGTACATAAATACCATATAATAAAGTATATATGTCTGAACATATATAACAGGATAATTTTAAACACGAAAATGCAGACGTAATACTTTGCAGCTCCAATATTGACTCTCTAGGTAAGAGCACTGAAAACATAAGTTTACACAAAATATGTGCTTAAGTAGGAGCTGGTGACATAGCCTGGGGTGGGGGGGGGAATGCATGCCACCAAGCTTGACCATCTTTTCACTCCCAGGACCCACGTGGAAGAGGGGGAAAACTGACTTCTAAAGTTGTTCATTGTTCTGTGATCACACATAAGCCCATGCACACACACAAACATGCAAACATGTAATAATAATAATAATAATCCCACTGCATGCACTGATATTTATTGTAGCTGATTTCCTTTTATTAAAAAGACGTTTTAGAAAACGTCAAGCTGAAATTGACTTGAAAGTTATTTGAAAATAAATTTAAATTTTAGAAATAGTTATTTTTAACCTTGTGTTAAAAGAATGAAATAAATCCTTGCTGAATTAACAATCCTTTAAACTTATTTCTAGCAAAATATTAAGTTATATACTAAATTATTACTTAAAATATTTAAGAAAGTATTAAGCATAATGACTGCATAACCTTTTTTGGTTTTTGTTGTTTCTGAAGAGCTGCTGTGTCTCCAGACAGTTCAAGCAGGAGGAAGTCAGAAGTTGGAGATAAACGCACCAGAAGACTTCCCAAGTCAAGAAGGGAGGTAGAAAATCAAAATTCAGCTCCAAGTTTAGGTCAATGCTGCATACCTACAATCCCCGCATTCAGGAGGCTGAGATGGGAATGCAGCTGCCAGTTCAAGGTCAGCCTGGTTTACACAACAGTTCCAGGTCAGCCAGGGCTCTATGGATATAAGGAGACTTTGTCTCAAAAGGCAAACAAAACAACAACAATAAAAACAAAACAAAACAAAAAACCCAACAACAAAAACCTAAAACCAATCAGTTTCAGCTTGCCAAGTGGAGTCAGGCAAGGGAGAAAGGTGCTGCTGGGGGATGCTGGTTTGGCTCATAGAAACAGAAAAGCCAGAAAGCAGGACATTAAAATTAATAACCAGCAACAGGAAAGAGAGTAATTTATGTGGCTGTGTCAATAAGTTCCTTCTTCTGCTCATCCATTTTTACTTCAGTTCTCAACCCAAGGAAATATCTTTTAAAAATATATTTTTTAATTATTTATTTTATTTAACTGTTTATTATTATTAATAATATATTATTTTTAATTCTGTGTATGGATGTGTCTGGGTGGGGGTATGTTGTATATGAGTGCAGTTGCTCTCAGAGGTCAGAAGTAGTGGATCTTTGGTTGTGAGAAGCCTATGTGGACTCTGAGACCCAAACTCCAGTCCTCTGAAAGAGCAGCAATTGCTCTTAATTGATAAGACATCTCTCCATAGTCAGGTTTGCATACTGCAGAGCAAAAAAAAAAATGTGTTCTGAGCTTACCTGTGAATTGCCTAAAGTGTTTGCTAAGCAAATCTACACTGTAAACAAAACCACTAGGAAAGGCTTTTACGAATTGTAAGATACTGCAATAACACTCATACGTATTTATAAACTCATTCATTTTCAGTGAGCTTCATCCAGCCTGTCAAACAGAGCAAAGAAGAGTGAGTGAGTAAAACAGGTTGAGACACAGTCTATCATGTAAAGCCACAACACACAATCTGCTGTCTTCCATTGCCCTCCTCATCCCCCCTCTTACTCTTCCCCTTCTCCCCTTTTCTCTTCTGATTTTTAAAACAAGGTCTCATGTAACCCAGACTGATATCAAACTCATTAGATAGCTGAGAATGACCTCGAACTCCTGATCTTCCTGTTTCTGCCCCCCAAGTGCTGGGATTACAGATGTGAGCCACAAGGTCTGGATCGTTCTCTTTTCTTAATGGGCAGAGAGTGCCACAGTAACTATACAAAAGCTTAGTGAAATTGCTCAGAAGCCACTATCATGAGGAACACAGCTAAAAAAAATTTTTCCACTCTGGGGTGAGAGAGATGGCTCCACTGTGAAACAAAACAAAACAAAACAAACCTGATCCTCCCACCTCCCTGGAACCAAAATATGCCATGCAAAGCTGACCATTTGAGTTTGGAACACACATGAAAAAAGCTGCATGTGGTGATACACATTGTACTCCCAGTATGCCTACAGTGAGAGGGGAGGCACAGATAGGAGAATCAGTCAGAAGCTAGAACATGCAACATAGATGCAGAAACAGGAGAGATCCTGCCTTGGAAAAATTACAAGATAGGAGGAAATTGACCTCCACACAAGCACTGTGGTGTGTGCACGCCCCCACCCTCACTAAATCTTTAACAAAGAATAAAAGTGTTTCAACATTTTTGTCCCTTTCTTTCAGAAGCTTTCTCTATCATGAAGAGTGAATAGGTAATTGGTGAGGTATCCATGCTTAACTAGGCTTACACATCATATACTACTGTTGTGGGATGTTTGGATCGAATTCTGATGCTCCTGAGATGTCAATAAAGTTCGCTTTGAATCAGAGGGTGGATCTAGCTGACCAAAAGTAGCCATAGAGGTTTTGGAGGACCAAGGACAGCTAGTGATATAGACAGTAGTAGTGTGGGGCTTAGTGAAAGTCTTGGCCTTTTGGATCAAGGAAAGAGAGAGAAAGGCGGTCACTGGTTGCTACTCCAGCACTTCTCTGATCATTCAGGTTCTGAGTTTTCACTGATAAAGAATAATTAGATAAATGCTCATCTGGCATTCAACTTGGGGCACAAGATCATGAAGTAGCTGGTTGGTGCTGGTTTTGCAGCCACTGCTGCAGCAGCTGGCTTTTCCTCCCTCCCTCCAGGTCCTCTGTGAAAGTCTGCAGTTTTCTTGTTGTAGCCTCTCTACAGTAGCCTCCAGCTGCTTCCCATCCCTGGCCCCAAACTCTACAAGTAGGTGGGCCCAAGGTTAATAGAAAACCAACCTTAATTTATCCAGTTAACATTCAAGAACAATCACAAGATGATATGCACCCCCACAGCTATTCAGAATTTAACTAGGATCCTATAGAAATGTTAGATTTGAAGATATTTAAGGAAACAATAATTTCATATGGTCTGCATTAACCTTTTGTAGAGCAGATGTTAAATTCATGGGCCACTTGGAACAGAATTATTCTACAAGACTGGAAAGATTTAGTTACAGCAGTATTGGAAGCTAGTCCTCAGTTACAATGAAAAACCATGGTAGAGAGAGGAACCTTGGGTCATAGAACAATGAAGTAGGACTAGAGGTATGGAAATTTCCCAAGAACATCTTCTTGGTGAGGGCCAACTTAATGATTTGAAAAGACAGATTACATTTGATGATCACTATGCTGTACAGCCACTTTGAATGCTTGGGACAGGGTTGAAGATTCAGGAGAGAAAACTAAGTCATTTACTAAAATTATACAAGGCCCCAAAGAAGCCTTCACTGATTTTTTTTTTTTACAAAGATTGACTTCAGCTGTAAATGAAATGATATCAGATCCAGAAATTAGACAAATCTTAATTAAATCTTTGGCTTTTGAAAGTGCTAATTCAAAGTGTAAAAGGGTGATTAGGCCTTTAAAGGCAAGATCAGCACTAATAGAAGAATGGATTAGAAATACAGCCAATATTGGATCTCACACTTATGATGATACTTGGATGGGAGAAGTGATTTCTAAAAATTTTAAGATTGAGGCCCACCTGGGCTACAGAGTGAGTTCCAGGAAAGGCACAAAGCTACACAGAGAAACCCTGTCTTGAAAAACAAACAAATAAACAAAATTTGTTTTAAGAAAAATCAAAAGGCTAGATGTTTTAATTGTGGTAAACCACATCAACTAAAAAGGGATTGTAGGCAAGGCATTCCTGGAAACAATGTTTTTTCTACAGACAATCCAAACAGAAGGCCCTGGCCTTCTGGAACATGCAGAGGGTGAGGCAAAGGCTAGCACTGGACTAATGAATGCAGATCAACATGGAATAAGCAATACTTTGCCACCAGGAAACAGATTAGGAGGTCTATTGCAGGCCCCTATGTCAAAACTGGTTCCATCATTTCAGTATTGAGGAAACTCCTCTACAGAGCAATTAAAAGACTTAATGCCTGTTGTGAAAAACTGTAATGCTCTGGATGACAAAAAACTTCAGTAGATAAAAGTTTCAGGAGAGATCATAAAACAAGTATTTTGGCAAACATCCATAAATGATCAAAGACCGAAGTTAAAAATATGAATAAATGGCTTTGTAACTGAGGATTTGGTGGATATAGGGGCAGATGTAACAGTAATTGCATCAAAATCTTGGCATCCAAATTGTCTTCTTCAGGAGGAAAATGTTCATCTTCTAGGTATTAAAACTTTATCTTAGGTAAAACAAAGTACAAAATGGGTCAAGTGTATAGGCCCAAAGGACAGATAGGAAAATTAAAGCCATATGTGGTTAACATAGCAATGAATTTATGGGGACTTGATTTGCTACAGCAATGGAAAACCCAGATTAACCATTCCTCCAATCTCAGAAACAAACTGTGAACTAACATATGCTTTGAGAAAAATATTGAAAGTATTATCAAGAACAGTCAACAACCCTTCAGGTTGTACATAAACAGGGCTCAACAGCTGCTGATCCTTCAAAGGTACCAACAGCCCTACCTTTAAAATCGTTAACTGACAAACCTGTCTGGGTTGAACAATGGCCTTTGGCATCAGAAAAATTACAAGAATTAGAACAGCTCGTAAAGGAGCAGCAAAATGCTCAACATATTGAAGAATCACCCAGTCCTTGGAATTCTTCTGTATTTGTTATTTAAAAGAAATCTGGGGGCTGGAGAGATGGCTCGAGGGTTAAGAGCACTGGCTACTCTTCCAGAGGTCCTGAGTTCAATTCCCAGCAACCACATGGTGGCTCACAACCATCTGCAATGAGATCTGGTGCCCTCTTCTGGTGGGCAGGTGCACATGCAGAGCACTCATACATAAAATATAAGTAAATAAAATTAAAAAAAAAGTTTAAAAAAAAAGAAATCTGGAAAATGGAGAACTGATAACAGATCTAAGTGCTATTAATAAGGTGATTCAGCCAACAAGCTCTTTACAGCCTGGAATTCCCTTGCCTTCTCTATCACCGGAAGGATGTTCTATTATAGTGGTTGATTTAAAAGACTGATTTTTTTTTTTACTATACCTTTGCAAGAACAGAATAGAGAAAAATTTGCTTTTACAGTGCCTACTTATAATAATCTCCAGACTGTTAAAAGATATCAGTGGAAAAGTTTTTCCACAAGGGATGTTAAACAGACCTACCTTGTGTTAATATTTTGTACAATAGCCATTGGCAATAATTTGTAAACAGTTTCCTCAATCTATAATTTACCATTATATGGATGATATCTTACTAGCTGATTCATATGCAGACACCTTAGAAAAAATGTTTGAAGACGTAAAGAAAATTTTTCCTTGTTGGGTATTACAGATTGCCCCTGAAAAAATATAGAGAGGAGATTCTACTAATTACCCAGGATATCAGATAGATTTACAAAAAATTCAACCACAGAAAGTACAAGTCAAGAGAGATCAAGTATGAAGTCTTAATCATTTTCAAAAATTGCTGGAAGATGGTAACTGGCTATGGCCTACAATTGGATTGACAACTCAAGAGCTAAGTAATTTATTTCAAACCTTACAAGGTGACAAAGACTTAAAAGTCCAAGAAAATTATCAGCTGAGGCTGAGAGAGAATTGGCTTTGGTAGAAAAGAAATTACAGGATGCATGTGTGGATCATTTGGATCCAGACTCTGATTGTATTCTGGTTATTTTACCTTCTATGCATTCTTCTACTGGAATTCTTATGCAGAGAGAAGATAATATCTTAGGATGGATATTTTTACCACACAGAGTAAAAAATTAAAGACCTATGTAGAAAAAGTTTCTGAATTGATTCTGAAAGGAAAATTAAGACTTCATCAATTAGTAGGAATCGATCCATCAGAAATTGTGGTACCTTTTACTAATGCTGAAATTTCCTTATTATGGGCAGAAGAGGAATAATTAGATAAATGCTAGGCAGGCTTTTGGGAGCCTGGTGCCTGTGGTGTGACGTCTTGCACAGCCTTGGTGCAGTGGGGAGGGGCTTGGACCTGCCTAGGCTCAGTGTGCAGGACTCTGCTGACTCCCCATGGGAGACCTTGATTTGGGGGATGTGGGGATGTGGGGATGGGTGGGAGGGAGGGCTGGGGGGTGGGAGGAGGGAGGAGGTAGGATCTGTGGGTGGTATGTAGAGTGAGTAGAAATTTTCTTAATAAAGAAAAATGAAAAAAAGATAAACGCTTCACACTACCTCACTCATGTGTACAAGTTTTATGCTTCATGTATTGCTTTAAAAATTAAAAGGAGCTTGAGAGACAGCTCAGTAGGTAAGGATGCTTGCTGGCAAGCCTGATGACCTGAGTTTAATCTCTGGAACACATGGCAAAAGGAGATAACCAACTTATACAGGTTATTCTCTGACCTCCATGTGTCCACTGTGGCATGTGCCCACCCTCACCCACCCACCCACCCACACACCCACCCAAAATAAAATAATGTTTCTTTCATCTGTTTAATT